>VZTU01023013.1:26929-53314 GCA_013400835.1 Zapornia atra
AAGAGAAACTACAGGATAATTATATTCACTGGGACTTTTGTGTGTACACCCAATTTTGTAATCTGCATCCTAAAAGTTCTTCGAGAAACCTTGACCGAAAAAAGGTACGGGTGCCTGAATAGGAACAAGTATCTACCTTATCAATCACCATTCACTGAAAATTAATTTTATTGCATCTAAAATTTCCTGCCAATGCATTACCACTTGTGAGTATTCAGGACCATATTTCACAGTGTGTTGAAGAATAGAAAAATCTATCTAGAGATTAAGAAGTAGATGAAAAATGCTTTTTAGTCTATTCCAGGTACAAGTCTTTTCCCTCTTCCTCCCCCCTCCATCATCATATTTCAATAACATTTTAACAATAGTTGAAAATTAATTCCTGAACCCCCCAAATTATTACTCCTTTATAGCACCATAGTTCTGCATAGTATTTACACAGCATTAAAATCTTAATAACCTTGAAATCAGTTAATCAAATGTTATGTTATTCACAGGTGTAGGTCTACTGACATTCAGTAGGGTTGTCATATCAAAAAGGTGTGGGGGTTTGATGTCAAGACATATAGTTGCTGAGGTTCAATGTGCAGATGCATCATCTGAGGCAGAGAGATTATTAACCATTAAAAGTTTTATGCTTTAATATACACTTCCAGTTTCTTAGATGATTTATGGCAATTTCATAAAGTTGTGTGTGATTCTGACAAGCCAAAAGTTTGGCAGAGATGCAGATATGACTTTATATCTCTTAGCCCAGCAAGCCTGATGTTACACTGCAGTTCTTGCCTCTACTTGGCACATTAATAAAAACATCCACAGAGTCCTTCTCATCTGATACAAATAGGAAGTTCTCACAGGCAAGAAAGACATAAATTCATTGATTTCTAAGGAAACTCTCTCCCTGTTTTCAAAAAAGCTGAGTTTCTATTCATAGAGGCTGTAAAGAAACCCTATAAAGCATAAAATGAGAAGGTGTTATTGCTGCAGCTGCACCAAAACTTAAAAGCACTGGAAGCACTACATATATTTAGTGTTTACAGGAATTGTGATTTGACTTACACCTAAGAAATGAAGGTCCATAATGAGCATCACAGAACCTAATAATTCCTTGGGTACTCTGGACTCAAGCCTCTGAGAGTGTGAATTCACAGGGTAAGCATGCTTCCTGCTCATGCTCCAGCTGGGAGAGCCAGGCCCGGGCAGTTTTTCCACCTGGGGGTACCACTCCCGTCTCCAGACAACAGAGCGCTAAAATACCAAGTTGAATTGGCTGTGCATCTAAACAGGTTTCTATGGGAACTGAAGAACCACGGTAGACAAAAACAAAGAAAACAGCATCTGTCAGAATGAGATGAGGTAATGAGGCAACTGCTGTGACCATGCAGAGATTTAGCCCAGGGACAGAGAGTCCAAGAAGGATCAGGGAGGGAAGCAATGCTTAAGAGACATTCATGTTCAAATAAACATTGCCAAGAAGTCATAAAATATGCTAGGGTATGAAAAAAAAACCAAAAAACAAAACCACCTGAAATTACAGAAATTGTGGAAAACAGAGGCTGAATGGAAAAGCTATTTACTTAAAGAAGAGATTCATTACAAGTTAGGATGCACAGTCTGTGAACAGCTCAGGTTAGGGGAGATGATAATTGTGAGGGTAAGAGGGTAAGCAGAATTAAAATAGGGCAAATATGACCATTTAGTTCAGAAGGACTGTCTATTGAACTCATGGCAAGATGTACAAAGTACAGTATGACTCGTACTTAAAAGATACGAAATGCAAGATTATACCGTTGGTTATTGCATTTATTATTTTTAATAAGATCATCTTGTGAGCATTTGTACACTGGATTGATAAAGAAATAATATCTAAGAATTAATAAAAGCTACCTACCAATATTGCAAAGGAGTGAAAAATCACTCTAGACATCTCTATTCTTTTCCTATCATAGGAACAACAAAAAAATAAAACAACCCAAAATACACATTTCATACATCTGGAGAAATTACTAACTTCTTCCAAATCTCAGCATTTTCAAATACGATTTTGCATTTTTCTAATTCCTAAATTATCTGGTAGAGTAATTTCCTTTGCTGTTTTCAGCCTAAGGTTTTTTTTAGCAGACAGAAATAAGCAGAATAAATTCTCTACAATGCAACGTGTTGGGTTCTCAATTAAATTGGGCTTTATATCAAATCAGAAACCAAGTTTCCAAGTTTGTATTCTAGCCAGTGAAATGTGTTAACAGTAAAGGGAACAATCAGCACAAGTCACAAGATTTTAAAAGCATTATCTTACATCACACTTGCAAAGGGAATATTCCAAATTGAAGAAGTCATTATGCAAAAAACTAACCATATTAATCACAACCTTTAATAAAATTTATAAAATTTATTTGCATTGTATAAATATTTAGCATTGTAGACTAACTTGTAGCAATTCTGTTATTATTTCTTCCTGAATATGTTTAGTCTTTCATAAGACCCCCCTAATTAAGAAGCATGTATGTTCTTCCATTAACATCAGTAAATCTTTGCAGCCATAAATCATGCAGTGCAGGATAACATCTTTTTTTTAATTTATAAGGATGATATACTACAGCACCAATTATTTAAACCAAAAAAGATATTTCTTTTTTTCTTCTCTCCTCTCCCATTTTTTTTAGAAAATGATTAGAAAAATAAAACCTTCCACTATTCCTTTACTACAGAAAGCTCACAGGTATCTGATCCTGTTGCTATTTGCCTCACATGATACAATTATTTCTTGTTGTCTTCCTTTTTCCTATGTTATTGCTTAATTCAATGCACAGGCCACATTTTTTAAATAACAGGAGAGGGCATTTGTGTAGAGAGAGAGCTGGCAAAATTCTATCTAAGGTGATGGTAAGGAGTTCTGATATAGCCTTTATATGAAGAAAAATGTTATTGAAAGAATACTATGTGACTGGTAGCCATTGCAAGACAAAGTAACTCTGTCAATTGATGATGGTGGGTTTTATCCATTGCTCTAAGGTTAATTGCACTGTCTTTGATGAAATGTAAAAAAAAACCCCAAAAAACCTCTAAAGGACATGTTGCTAGTCAGCAACTCAAAGTTTATTGCTTCTGCTGAGATGTCAATAACCTTTCAGGCCTTGCATTATTTTTATGGGAACAGAGATGTAATTTCTAAGGTAACTGCTGCTTGACTTAGCAACCAAACTATCCTCCATTATTTTAAAAAACAAGTCTAAAAAATTATGAGGTAGTTGTGTTTTTACATCCTGATCCCGTTAAACTTTTGATTTAATTGAAGAAGAAATGAAAGAATCTACAGAAGTTTTCTCTAAGCTTTGTGCTTTATATTCCAAGATGTCTCTTGAAATAACAGCTCTAAGTCTGAAAAAAGTGTCATTTCTTGTATGAGAAAAAATAATAAAAAATAATCTGGTAGAGACTAGCTTTTGAAAAAGGAAATAATTGCAACTATGTTAGTGAAATAAAAATGGGATATGAATATTAAAACTTGGGTCTATCGATTTTTTTGCTTGAAATCTAGGTCAGTTTAGCGAAATGATTCTACAGTGAAAAAACCCCAACACTGAAGAGAACCACATGGATTACAAATTTACTAATAGGATCAGGAGCCTTTCACTTTGAGGTTAAGGGTTCAAATTGAACCAAATTTAAAACTGGCCAAAAGTTAATAGCTAATAAAGGCCTTGAGTGTGAAATGATATAACAGTATCATATTAGTTTCTACTGGATAACTATTTATAATTTAAAAAAAAAAAAAGACGAATAAAACTCAAAACCTAAACCTGAAATATTCTAGGTTTCTTGCTTTCCCTAACAAGGTAAGATCAAAGATTAAGTCAATATAAAGAAAACACATTCTTCTTGAGTACTCCATTGTCTGGATATACTGTTATTTTTGGTTTGGAGACATGAGCTTTTGAAAACAAAATTCTAAAGAGGTTATATTTTCAGAGACAATGTTACATCGATACTTAATCCTAATTTCTCACCATCTGATCCCTTCTACTGGTATTGCATTCAATACAGTGGTCATTACTGGATTTGAGAGCATAGTTGTTGAAATGATGCAATCACAACAAGTAAAATCAGAAATACTCCAGATGACTGCAACGGGGTTAAAAAGCCTCCAAACTCTGTCCAGGGAGGTTTTTCATTAAGGATGAAAGTCACCATCAGTAATCCTAACAGATCTTGACCAATATATGCAGAATGTGATTCCTATTTTTGGAAAGTAAGAGTAGGGTTTTTTTAGTATGGAAAAGGAGGAGTAAAATCCAAGTGTTACATTGCATTAACAAGTCACAGGAATGGAGCTATGAAATTATTCATTCTTTGAAGTTGCCTGTGTTTATCCATTGATTATGGTAGGACCCAAGGATAACCTCCTTTCAGTTCAGGCAATTAAACCCGAAGCTTAGTATGACAAAGTGCATAGGCCTTAAATATAATTTTAGAGTCCCAATTTCAAGAATAAGCAGTCAGTAGCATTGTTCTCGATATTAACTGTGTTTTTATTATTCAAATTAGGTACTGGATAGATTGCTTTTTTTAAAGCCCTTTTAAACAATTAACATTATATCTGCTAGAGAGGTAGGAAACACACTCACTACAGAATTACAGAGGTTTGAATCTTTTCTGAAACTCTGGTTAACTTGAACCTTTATGTGTGAAGTCCTTACAAAGTCAGAAGAAAAATACACCTTAAATTATCAATACAATTTTCACTCAATCTGACAGTTGTGGATCTTTTTTCTTTAATAAGTTGTCTAAAGTATCTTGCAGGCTGTGTTTTTCCTCTTTGATGTTACATCAAGTGAGGAAGATTAAAGTCTAGCTTGAATTTATCACTGATGACATTTCTGTGACTTTGGTCCATCAATCCTTTGTGATGGGAAGATGTCAGAACAAAGTCATCACAAATTATGTAATGTCACTCCACCTAAGCCACAGTGCCAAATAAGCTGATTAAGCATACTGTTGTGGAGTCTCTATCTTTCTAAAAGGTACATTTATAGCTACATACCTTTGATTTATAATTCTCCTAAGATGATTAAATTCAGAAGGACCAAACCATTTTGGACTAATCATTCTATAACCTGAGTGGTATCTTGATCCTTTAATATACTCAATAACATTAATTTCTAAATTACAATTCCAGTCTTTGGTCTTTCAGGATTCATTAAGTTGCAGAAACAGGGAGTAATTCAGCAGGAATTAAGGAATAAGAGTTCTATGCAATTTTTATGGGCATACAGTTAAAATTTTAGTTGTCACTTATGGTAGTTAACAGGGGTAAGTTTAAAATCCAAATGGTGAACAAACCAATAGAACAAACTTCTAAACTGAATCTTAAAAACATCAATAGGGACACAACTGTAGACAGGTGGTTATTATCCAGGAAGTAAAATAATAATTTTCCACATGTAGCATTGTACATTTACACTAATTCCACCACCTAGGTTTCTGCTCAGCTCCACATAAAGCAGCTCAAGGCCCTGAGCTTTACAGGACCAACACTTGTGCCGTAATGAACTATACAGAATGCATACTCTTCTATTCTCTTTTAAAACACTAGCAAAAGTAGTTTTGTAGTAGTAGTAAAAGTAACTTCTACAGTGATGCAGCATGGCAGTATGCCACAATACACCATTGGAAGAAGACTCTGAGACACAAAACAACTTGAGATAGATGAGAGAAAACAAATGAAGGACAAAGTTAAAGATGTTTTTTTGCGTGGACATAAAGAATAAAGGCTATAAAAGCTGGAGACTACAAAAATGGTCCACTGGCCAGGTCCATTGGCATTTTGGTAGCCTAGGGATGACTTATGACAGATTATCAACTGGTCATACATAGAGCCTGATTCCTCAGGCTATCATCAAGAAAGAGTATTGGGTCCATTTCAAATAAAAACCTGGAAGAAACAACCGGAGGAGGATAGGGAAGGAGTCTGACAGAGAAAATTTGATGACCCATTATTCATTACCTTTTTTTCATGAAACAAACTACCTATCAGAGCTGCCAATAAAAAGAAAAACCTTCCGGGGACAGGGAGAACTTCTATTTCAAAATGAGCAATCAAATTATCAGAGTCTCTCCAGTGGAAAGCTTCAGTGGATGACTAACTGCTGCCTTCTGCTCATTACTTCTCTCAAAAGATGAATTGGGGTCCTTTGTATTCTCCGGTAACTGAAGTTTCCGTTTTGCCTTTTCTAATTTTAAGAAGTAGTTACAGATGAAGAGAAAATGTGCTGCAGTAATAGAGTCACATCAGGAAATATCCTCCTCAGCTGCTGTTCAGAAACATTTGAAATGCCTTCTAATAGAATGCTGCTTGTCCCATAACATTTGTAAGTGACTGTGCTTCAAATGCAAATTTCTTCATTTCATTGAATTGCATTAAATTTTATAAGTACTCTACTGAACATATCCCCTAAAAACAATTTGCTGAGAAAATAAAATGATGTGGTACAATGATATGCATCCATTAGATAATACCTGAAAATAGCTTTACAAACATATTTCATTTTAGTTGCTACTTAATGATTTAGTTTTAGTGGGTAGCTTATGGATTCATCCATTCCAGTGCAATGAACTAGAATCGTCAGAGCTAGAAACTTTATTAGTTTGATTATTATGCCAAATATGATGAGCACATGTAGATTTATAAAACAAGAAAAAAGTTACAGTCCATTGACTATGCCCTTTTTCAGCCTTTAAAGGCACTAACTAGAAGGACATCTCAGCACTGTTAACAGCAGTTCTTTTCTCAGGGAGTACCTTATTAATACTTTTGGTAATAGGAAATAATATGCAGATACTTTCTGACAATGTCAAAGTACAAACTTTGGGATGAGAACACACTGTTTAGGCTGAAATCACTCATACTCATCAAATATGCCTTAAAAACCTACTGAAAAATCATAGGCAAAACCACAATATCCCTAATTACATCATTGCTGTCTAAACTCACTAGAACTACAAACAGACAAAGGGGTCTTAGTGGATTATTTGGAACTACTGTGTATTTCTGTGAAACCTGCCATGCCAACAACTAAACTGCACCTCCCATACCACTCTACATAAGGCCACTGGTGAGAACTCTGCTCACTAGGCAGTATTTTGCTCTTAAACAATCCTCTGCAAGTTCATTGCCTTCAAGGTCAAACTTAAGCTGCCTGATTCAACTAGCTAACTTTTCTGTACATACAAGAAAAGATGGATAACCATGGCATACTTTGCTTGGAAGAGATCACGCTAATCCAATAATAGGTAAAACAGTATGGGCTCTAAAGCACAGCAGTTTAAAGAGAAGCAGTGCAACGTAAGAGTGTTTTCCTGCGTCTGCCTAAGTCTTGTCTTTTATTTACAAATACCTGTTTACCAGCTGACTGGTCAGACTCCTTTATCTATGGCAAAAGGACTCTTAAGAGACCGAGTTAACGGGAACAGCAGCTGTCCTCAAAAGCATAAATTTGTTTTGTTAAAAAATAAGTTACAAAAGGAAATTAAACCACCAGCATATTAATATTGCTAACAAACCAACAACAAAAAACCCCACAGTAATTTATCTTCTACTTGTGCAGGCTTTGGGGGAGCTGGAGCAGTTTTGCAATAACAATGTTGTTTCTAGTAAGCTCTGCATACCGATCTGTATGATATTGAGGAAACATTTCTTTCAGAGCTGCAACACAACAGGCACTTCTCAATTCCATGCTTTCTATCTTCCAGAATGTCCTTTCCTCACCCCCTCCTGTGCCCTAATTCCTGGTTCTCCTTGTTCAGTGGCCAAGTTGCTGAAAGCCTTGTGAAAAAGGCAGAGGAACTGAAGCAGAGCCAGAAACTGCAAAGGAAGAATGATATTACATGTTATCTGTTTAGCATTAATTTCCATATTGATTTCCTTATTATTAAGCACTTGACTTGTTTCAGTGCAGGGTAGCAGCTCCTGTGAACCTGCTCATGCAGTTTTAGACATACAGTTTTCTGGAATTGACTCATTTTCCCATGTGTAGACAATACAAAACCATTTAGAGCACTTTCCTTGGAAAACAAAAGTGTATGATTTTAAGAAATATTATTTCATACACCGATTCATTATTTACCATAGAATGGTTGGCTTCTTTCATGTGTAATTTTTTTTTAATTATTATTATTTTGTTTCCATGAGATATACCTCCTTAAAATAATTGAATAAAATCCTGGTTGCTGGGGAACAATCACTCTACCTCAAAGTCAGTGCAATTTCACAAGCATCACTAGAAAAGTTGCAATGGGTAGCATAAGCAGGTGATGTCTCTAGCGTCTCTTTCTGATGAACAGGATTGAGCTAAGAAGCTGCTAATAGGAGGGATCTCCTGAATTAGGGTTTATACATTTGTAACAGCTAACACAATGATAATGACAGGTAATACCTTTTGCGAGGCAGTGAAGTTTTGCCATCATGAATGCAGGCAAAAGTGGGACAGAAGTAAAGTATTATGAAGTATAAAGTGTTAAAAACTGCAGATTACTCCATGCCCTCAGGAATTCATAAATACTAGCATATGTAAAGGAAGGTGATTAATTTTTTTATTTAAATAAGTATTTAGAATCATTGACTATATGCCTTTATAAATCTTAGTAAATCAACATATTCTAAAATAAGCTATATAATATTTTAAAATAAAAATAAACTCTGTAGACAAACCCAGCACAAAAACATAGAAGGGATATCTTGTTGAATATTTCAGGGTCTCTTGGCATACACCTGGGTGTTCTATAAAACCCTCCTGGTTTACCCTCAGGGTCAGGAAATAATTCTGACAGGAAAGAGAGATCTAAGACCATTTTGCAGTGACAGGGGCTGCACGTGTTTCGCACCAGTAAACAAGAGACATAACTCTGCTTTTTCTCCATTTTCTTAGGTTAGTGCTTGTTTGTGTAAGCCAAAGTACTTATATCTTCCACTACAGAACAGCATTTAAAAGTGATCTTTAAGAGAGAACTCTCACTCTACAGAAATGACAGATAATGTGTTGTTTACAGTTGTGTTATTTTTTCCCGATTTGGGCATTACCATCACACCTAGAAATCCTATCTGAGAACAAAATTTTACTGGAGGAAATGGGAAACCATAAGCACTTAATTTTGTTTATACTACTTGTTAATTTTTGTGACGTTTTAGAAGGAGCAAGCAAGGTAGTAAGCCACAAATCTGTTGATTTCCTCACCATTGTCAGCACTACTTTTTGGTAATTGGGAACTTGTTCAGAGTGAAAACTGTAAAAAAAAAAAAGAGAACACTTTAACATTGTGTTCTGGTTTTGGCTGGGATATGGTATTTTTTCTTCATATCTACTATGAGGCTGTGTTTTGGATATGTGCTGAAAACAGTGTTGACAATATAAAGATGTTTTTATTAGTGCTGAGCAGCGCTTACACAGAGCCCAGGGTCTTTGCTGCTTCCCACACCTCCCCAACAGCCAGTAGGCTGGGGTGAACAAGGAGGTGGGAGGGGACAGAGCTGGGCAGCTGAGCCCAACTGATATCCCCAAAAGGATATTCCATACCATCTGACATCACGCTCAGCATTTAAGAGGCTGGGGGAAAAGGAAGAACAGGAAGGGGACGTTCAGATTGATGGCGTTTGCCTTCCCAAGTAACTGTTGCAGGTGATGGAACCCTGCCTTCTTGGAGATGTCTGAACACTGTCCTGTGCATGGGAAGTGGGGAATGAATTCCTTGTCTTGCTTTGCTTGTGTGTGTGCAGCTTTTGCTTTCCTTACTAAACTGTCTTCATCTCAACCCATGACTTTTCCTTACTTTTCTTATTGTCTCCTTCCTGCTGGGGTAGGATTAAGCAAGTTGCTGTGTGGTGCTTAGTTTCTGCACAGGGTTAAATCTTTAAGACATTGAGAAAAGGCAGTTTCACATGTGGAGGCAACACACAACCAAGTACTGAAAGATATGAAACTATTCTGGAAATGTTTTGCTCCCTGAAAACCATTAAGTATCTTCTCTGAACATTCTGCTGTTTCATTTCTCTGCTCTCTAAAGGTTGGTGAGCGATTCTTGCTGAATACAACCTTACTGCACAAAAGCCTGTTAATACTTCAAAGTATAGTCTCTAGAATCCTACCAGTTATTCTTCAAGCGCCTGTTCACCACACCAGTAGCTTCCTGTACTGTCACAAAGATCCACAGTTTAGCAGTTACGGGAACTGTGGTTTGGTTATTGGTAGTGAATGGAAAATTATATGGGACACGGGTACAAAAGAGTTTGCATGGGATATTACTGCATTAAATGGTGGCAAGTACAGCAATCAATATCCATTCTAGCAACATTTCAGTCACGATGCATTTCTGCAGCTGAAGAGATTCTAGAAAGTATGTTCCCTGGCTGCCCTATTTGAAAAGCTGATATGAATATTATGTCTAATTCAAAGAGCATTGCGAAGTATATGATTGAATTTTCATTACTGTGTGTGGAGTGGATATTGCCACATACTGATTTAAAAATGCTGGCAATGTATTGCTTAAATTATCAGTGTCATTTCACTTTCACAAATAATATATAAAGAGAGGGTTAAAAAACAATGCTATATAAGTTTTACAAAAAAATAAATCTGATTTTTTGTGTTTATTTTATTCTCCTTTGGAGAAAAAAATGCAGTTTTTCTGTTTTCTGAGCTTTGTCTTATGGTTTTTTTTACACACACACACACACACACATATTCAGACAAGCCTTTTTATGCTCATGAAATGTGGCAAGTGCAGGAGTAAATATATACTACATTTTGATTTTATTAAAAAGAATACTAACATTGTTTAAAAAATCAGCTTTCTTCTCCCCCATTATATAGAAATGTATGTTTAGACTATGCAAAAGTCTAAAATTTTGAATTTTGTTTGAAAGACTTCTTTATTAATAAGTAATAAATGACGTTTCCAGAACAGTTGTTTCAGCCCATTTCACCCTGTTATCCATTGCGATGCAATTGCTACAAATTCCTTCATTTGAAGATTGTGATATATGGCTTAGCTATCTTTCAAAAGATAATAAGCAGCTAAACAGTTTCTGAAAGTGGTAGAAAACGATGATTTCCTCTGACTTTCCTGTGACTATAAGTTATATATTCATTTTAAAGCAAAACTAAATGGTCCTGATCAGTAACATTTTAGAAGACTCTTTTAAGATCTTTGCTTACAAGAGGTTTAAAATTCCTACCTCATCTACTGACTATATATGGAGATTGGGGTCTGGAAGGTAAAGGGAACTGATGGGGTCCAAAAACTCTTTCCTGCCATAAAGTGGTTTTGCTGGTTAATTTATCCTGAAATCCTATTTACTTACACATCTATAACAAAGCTTGCCAAAACCTGCCATCTAGAGGAAAATAACCACAGTCTTCTCCCATATAAAGTAAATCTTTAAGGCTACAAAAATGCTGCACAACTACTATATAACTTGTCTGTACTCCATAAAGTCCAATGTACACCGACATAGGTTAAGCGCTGTATTTTCTGTTTGATTTACAAGTCCCACATAAGTCCAAGTCTACCTTTTCTGTTTCAGTTCAATAAATCTTGCTATCCTGTGCAATGAGTGACTGAGGAAACAGGCACTGTAACATCCCAAGAGAATAAAGTCAAGAGATGAACACTGTAGTTAACACCAATACTGAAATACAGAAGACAACTGTTACAGTTCTGTAAGAGGGAAGGTGCTGTTCCAAGCTGGACAAGGTGTGTCAAACTAACAAAACATATTAAACCCCCCCTCAAAACCCACAAACAAAACAAAATTAGTTACTTTATTGACCAAACCAAAATAAAGCATGGAATCTGCAAGTTCCTGTTCGCATGGGCTGTGTGATTTCTCCACACCCATTACTATACATGCATCTGAGATTTGGAGAGACATAGATAAAACATGACTGGGTAAAACAAGGCATTTCATAAATAGATGTGCTGCCCTCTGCATACTTCAGTAATTCCTTAGAAGAAAGACACCATGTTTGGAGGAAGAACTCCCAAGTTCCTAGTAGAAGGGAGAACATTTTAGGGAAGTAGCTCTACATGCTTACCCTTGTTCTTATGGTCTTCCTTAATTAAGCCTTTTGATGCTTAATCATAGTCTAAGAATGAATACTGAATTTAGTCCACCAAGTATGGTTTTAATAAGGTGTGGGAAAAGGAAGAGCGGCCCTGGAAAGGAGACATAGTTGTGCTTGTTGGAGGGAAGCCGTGAGAGCAAGAGAAGGAGCAGTAAAGCACGAGATGGGGGGGGGGGGGCTTGGANGTGTCTTGTTCAGCAGGGAGGTGGGACGACTGTGCTTTGTAATGTTAGGAAGGTGCAGACAGAAAGAGCCTTGCCAGACAGAAAGACACCTGCACAGCAGGAGTCCCCCAAGGTGGGACAAACTTTTGTATAGGAAAGTTGTGGTTCTTGTTAATGAAAAGTCCTGGAACCTGACTCGAGGCTGCTGGGTCAGCCATCTAGAGGGAATAAAAGTTTGTTCAGTTGTTATTAAAGTTGTCTTTGATCCACCACAATTGAGTCTGTCACTTTCAATACACCACAATAAGATTGTACTATTCCTTGGATTTGCTTCTAAACAAATTAACGTTTTGACAGCAAAAAAGGGAAATGTTTTGAATGGTGCTGTCTTTGCTGTTTAAGTAATTTGGAAAACCCTTGCATGAAAATACATTTGTAGATGCAAAAATAGGCAAACTTTGTGAGTTTCTAAATATTGAAGTAACCTTCAACATTGTACAGTGCATCTTCATAATCTGTACATGAGTTTCACAACACAAATTCCATGTTCTTTGGTGATCAGGAAAAACATTCAGAATAAATGCAGATAACCTTCATCGTCTTTTTTTAATCATTATTTTTGCTGACATCTCACTTCAAAAACTGTTTTTCTCAGAATGCTATAAGGTAATAACTATTCTTGCATCCCTGAACACCTGGTACGTTTGTTCAACAGTCTTTTAGGCTACTGTTCATGTTTTTGCAGTTCTCCAGACTGCCTCTTGTAGGAGGGGAGTAGATGCCCGATGGAAGTAGCTCATAAACTGTCTCTTGTCTCCATGAGAAGCAAGGCCCGAATCCATTCACAAGCTGTTTAGCTGACTGTCTCTCAAAGCATCAATTAGCTGTCAATTAGCTAAAGAACAAATGTTCTAAATAATTCAGAAGGCAGCTGTTTGCCTATAAATTAGCAGTTTATGCAGTGTAAAAAGGCTCAAAAATTTTAAATGGTGGCAGTATGGCACATTGTTACATAATGTCTATCATTAACTACCAAGAATATGAATACAATGTCTTTGGCCTATGTATCACCTTTCAATAAATATCAAATATGAAACTGTCTTCTGGATGATGAAATAAACCACTGAAATACCCAGATATTTCTTATTTCAGAGCTTTTAAGCTTAGAAGGCTCCCAAAGACCCTTCCTATTGCTAAACGTATGCTGCATTTAATAATAATTAGCAAGTAGGATAAAATACTACACCATAAAACATTGGCAGACTTAGGAGATCTGGAAATAGACACCTATTTTGTTTAATATATTTGTTTTCAGAAAGCTCCCATGAGACACAAAACCTTTACATTAACAGTCTATATTTAAAGTAAGAGTAAAGTGATACTGCTGGGTTTGTTTACAGATTGTCCTGGTTTAGCCCCAGCCGGCAGCTGAGCACCACACAGAGGCCTGCTCACAGATACATAGTCTGCAAGAGCTCTCATTCAGATAACGTACCACTTATGTTTCCACTTTCTTTTGTATTACTTACTGTATCAGTGAGGTAGCTGTGGGTCCAAACTCGAAGTCTAAGTGCGAGATAGCTTTGGATACAGGCTTTTGACTCCAAATGTTATGCAAATACAGGTCAATTGAAAGTGATAAGTCTATGCTAGGACATTTTGTTTTGGTATGGTTTAGTTCAAAAAAAAGCTAAATTAAAGGTATTTGAACCACAGATTAGACAGCAGTCAACAAAATTGGGGCAGGGGACAAGGGGAGCACCATAGAATTCTCTAACCTCATGAATCCCCACAGAAAGAGTCCAGTTCCAACAGCTGGTGGAAGGGTGGAGTAATGTGTAACAGTACCTCTTCTTCCTTCACTGGCTCTGGTCTTCTGCTAGCATATTCTGCCTGCTCTAGTGAACTAAACCAACACGGTGTTCATAATACAATATGCACCATTAATCTTGAGTTTTTTCCATATACCAATGAGGAAGGTACCCCACAATTCAGCCTTATGTGACTCCTCTGTGTGGGTATGTTCTTTCTGCATTTGCCTTCCAAGGAAATGTTAAGGCAAATTCAACAACAGCTAACAGTTGATTCAGTTTTCCTTTGTCTAGTAACCGAAAAGCATATTGCTGTCTTGCCTATCACGTATTTTGCCTTTCTGCAAAACAATTTTCCAATAACGATACTTTTCTTCAGTCTTTACACTATCACTGCAAAACTTCCTTGATGGTCCCTTTAATTTCCCTTAAATACATTTTTACTTATTATTATCTGTTTCAGATTTCATTTCCGTTCTCTCTCTCCTCAACATGTTCTATTGCCATCTGATACTTTGTTGTTTCATGTGCATCCAACATGACCTTTTTAACTACTATACGCCACCTGCATTTTCCTGTCTTTATTTTTTTCCTTTCACTATAGGAAACCAGTAGTTTTTTCTCTATGTATGATCTTCTTTTCCTCTTCTCAGCAAAGATGCCAGAACTTAGAATGTTTCTAGATCTTAATTTTAGTAATGTTTTTTCATGTCACTATTGAACACATTAATTGTCTTACACAAGAACATTATTATGGCCACTAATGATTCCATGATGAGTATATTTTGCCTTTTTAGGTTATATTTCCCCTTGTTATGCAATACTTGTTGCAAGGACAAGGGATCTGCATTTGTCTACTTAATCCATATAATGCAAGGCTAACTTCTTGTTAGTATTCAGATACGCTTCTTTAGCATGATTATTGTTAATGTAAAGCAGAAAGGTTTTCCTAAATGGTGGATCACATCAGGGCAAGAAAAACAAATACAACCAAAACATCCCAACATAAGCGAGATGATGAACTCAGACCTTTGCAATCTATAATGATGGAAGACTGCCTGAACACCTACACTTTCTCCTACAGAACAAAGCATGAGCATCAATCTTCTTCCTGTTACTGCAGGACAAAATCCCCCATTACTCAGTTCCCATGAGGAAGAAACATAAACAGAACAACTTGACTGACAGATCTTTGCTCCCAGTCCTCTCTCTTACTCTTCTTACTTTATTAAATCCTTCTCTCCTCTATCTGGGTCTCTCTAAGCCTCCATTCTTTCCAGCCACCCGTCCTCTTACAACTGTCTTCAACACCTCTTTTCCATTCCAGCTCCCCATCTCTTTCACTTAATTCTATCTCCTTCTCCATAAACACTTGCATGTAAAATTATTTCTGTTTAAAAACATATGTCTTTTCTGAAATTCTCCTCGATCCACAGTGAAAGAATTTGAGACCCTTTGACACAGATTAAGAAAAAATGCAAGTGACCAAGATTACCTATCAATGCAAAATGCCTGACTGCTGTCAGCTTGCCAAGCGTTAGTAACTGTATCACCCTAGTCCTGTGACAACAGCCTTCTACACAGCAGCAGTATATGAGCACAAATGAAAATGTATTTAAAAATAATACAATGTTCTTTTTCCCACACAATATAGATGAGAAATATTACAATCAACATTTTGAAATTGACAGCACATCCCTAGTCGATATGTTGGTTTTAAACTGCACATTAAAAGTTCTTGCTTTGATAGCACATTAATTCACGTTTTCAATAACACACATCACAAATTATCTATTAACAGCAAAAAAAAGTACTTGTGCATTATGGCTTCTTTTTGTTATTTGAGGATCAGACATGAGAAAAGTTTACCTTCTTTGATATTTTTTTTCTCCTCCCAACAATGAACAAAAGTTTCAGTTTCTACAGTGAGAGTATATTCCAGCAGAGACAGCCTATCCTACCATCCCTGCAAGAACATCCAAGAAGGGAGTTCATGCTTTCACTCACTGCACGCACCAGCCAGCTTATTCTGACATATCTGCAGCTGAGCAACTGGCTGAATTGCTGCTCTGAGGCCAGGACTGGTTCTGCATCAGAAACAGAATTGGTCCTCCAAGAGTGCACAGTCCTCTTGCTACAAGAGTCAAAAGAATCAGCAGTTTGGATAATGACAGACATACAAAAGAACAGAATTTCTGCATGCCTCCTCTCCCCCCATTTTTTTTTTTTTTGCTATGACAGATAATGCTTTATTCCCTTCATCTGGAGACATTTGATGAAGGCAGATACAATTTCAGAACTAGAATTTCAAGTGTCAATGATTGGTGCTAATTTTTATGGATGTTATAAATTCAAATTGGTTTTGAGATGACGTCTGGCACCAAACATGCATTTTGTTAAACGTAACAGATTCTGCTAATCTTCAAAACAATTAATTGAGAATCTTTTAGCCCTGGCCATTAAACAAACTACTCAGCCTGACAGGCAATTACATAGATACATACTTCTCTCTAGATGAATGCTTTCAAATGTGTAAGTTTTGATAGATGCTGTAAGAATAAGCTAAGTAAATTAAAAGTGTGTGTTAATACTGAGCTACCTCTTTTCAACCTATTGAAAAAGATTTCTGCTCCTCATCTCTCTGCATAGTGTAGTGCTTATATTTTCTTGTTTTTTCTGTTCTACAATTTCTCATTTCTTTTTGAGAATATTTATTTGTAAAAGTTGTACTACTTACACTTTAAAAATAATGTATTTTAATATTTGGCTAATACATGTAACTAAGTTATATTTATAGTAAAACCCACACACATACTTAGAAAGAAATCACAGAATCATTATGGTTGGAAAAGACCTCCAAGATCATCTAGTCCAACCATCCCCCTATCACATATATTACTATGTCCCTAAGTACCTCATCCAATCTTTCCTAGAAGACCCTGAGGGACAGTGACTCCACCACCTCCCCGAGTAACCCATTACAATGCCTAACCACTCTTCTGAGAATAAATTTCTCCTAATTTCTAACCTGAACCTCCCCTGGTGCAACTTGCAGCCATTCCCTCTTGTCCTATTGCTACTTATCTGTGAGAAGAGGCTGACCTCCAGCTCACCACAACCTCCTTTCAGGAGGAGGAATTATAAATTTCAGAGATTCACAAAAATACCTGTTTCTTGAGTTACATGCCCTTCACAGGCATCAACCCTATTCAAACACTTCAGATAAATGGATAATTTATAAAACTGAAACTAAATAAAGTGGTAAGGTTTTAACAATGAACACAATAAAACAAACAAAGAAGAGGATCCACCACATATCAGAAATTAGATTAAATATTCAAAAGTATCTGATTTGTAACAGCTCAGAACACAAAGCTAATTACTGATGTGAATGCAATTGTAATGTTGGGCTTCACTTCAAATCACAGTTAAGGTAACTGTTTTTATTTTTCTGTTTCTATTCAATTATAAAAACAAACACTTCAAACTTGGTTTAATAAACATTGAATAAAATGTCCAAATTCTTAAATTTTGCATAGAACAATTCTTAACACCTCTTCAAAATTTTCTAACCTAAAATACCTAATGTCATATACCACCCTGCCCTAAAAATATTAATAAATTAAATAAAATGTTAATTACATTAATAAAATTAATAGTTTAAAAATTTTCAGCTTTGTTTCCTTATGAAAATTTAATTGGGAGATACATCCTTGTGAATATTAATGTCTAACTAATCTATTATTGTGTAGTGTTTTTATTTTAAACATACATGGCGTGCTATATTATATCCTTCTGCTCAGTTTCTGAGGAAATATCTAAATCATGTTCTAGAAGAAGATTTATATGAGAGAATGTAAAGCATTAACAATAATACATGTAAAATACTTGCATTTTGAAAGCACTCAAAGAAATTTATGATCAACAATGCTGGTTTTCTGTAATATACAAAGGCTAATTTAAAATGCTTTTTCTCTATTATGTTTGCCATAGATATAGTACTAATGATGATGAAAATTCCTCTCTAATGAAATCTGTTAAAGTACAACTAATAAAGTACATAAGAATCTACTCCCAGAGATAAACACCTTTGATAGATGAGAATCATAGAAAAGCACTGATATGCTAAACAACTTAATAATTTTTAACAAAAATTTAGTGCTTTCAAGAAGTAACAGAATAGTCATACTGGTGACTGATCATTGCTGTAAAGTAAAGAAGAAATTACAACTTGCTTCCCCCCATTATTCTGTCGAGCTATCAAGTGGGAGGACTATGAGTTGGCAAAAAGAAGACATTTTACAAACTTTCCACAAACATTCCTTGCAGTCTTAATTTTGAGGCATCAAGAGTGACATGTAGTGCCTGATGCAATGGTAAGTTTTTTGCACTTGCTTGCTTAGCACAAACCCCAGAATTTTATTACACATGTATGTCTGTAGCAGCTGTTCAAGTAAGTAATCACTTCTGAGAATAAAACAATCCAAATAGCATAGTGGAAAAGAACTTTGAATTGATTTGAGCTTTATGTGGTGAGACCCTCTCCTACTGAATGCAGCCACAATGATCGAAATGTTCCTTTTGCACAGGAAGCAAGTTTGATAAAGCGTAAAAAAGGCTGTTTTCTTGCAGCTGCAGCATGCTATTTTTAACGTGGGTTTAAGTTATCTATACTGTTTTAATTCTCTGATCAAGGAGCAGTGTTACACATGTGTAGGCAAAGAGAAGAACTTTATCCCAACTCTCCATCTTGCCCAACAGTCAATTTTTTCCCTTTCCTCATGAAAGTTCTCCTGTTTCTGAGCTTCTCTCATGATTCTTACTCATATTTTTCAGACTTTTTTGTGTGGGTATCTAAATGCCCTGTTGTATAAAGGAATATGTGGTATATATTTTCTCAAATACATGGGGTCGCACTCAAGAGTTGTGGTCAACAGCTCAGTGTCCACATGGAGGTCTGTGATGAGAGATATTCCTCAGGGGTCAGTAGTGGGACTGGCACTGCTCAACATCTTTGTCAGTGACAAGAACAGTGGGATAAAGTGCATCCTCAGCAAGTTTGCTGACAACATCAAGCTATGTGGTGAGGTCAACATGCTGAAGGAAAGGGATACCATCCAGAGGGACCTTGACAGACTGGAGAGATGGGTCCATGAGAACTGCATGAAGGTCAAAAAGGCCAAGTGCAGGGTCCTACCTGTGGGTCAGTGCAATCCCAAGCACAACTACAGGCTGGGGGAAGAATGAATGGAGAGCAGCTGTGAGGTGAAGAACTTGGGGGTGTTGATCAATGACAAGCTCAACATGAGCTGGCAGTGTGTGCTAGCAGCTCAGAAGGCCAACTGTGTCCTGGGCTGCATCAAGAACAGTGTGGCAAGCAGGTCAAGGGAGGTGATTCTGCCCCTCTACTCTGCCCTGGTGAGACCCCACATGGAGTACTCCATCCAACTCTGGGGTACCCAGTATAGGGAAGATGTAGAGCTGTTGGATAAAGTCCAGAGGACGGCCATGAAGATGATCGGGGGCTGGAGCACCTCCATTATCGGGCTGGGAGAGTTGGACTTGTTCAGCCTGGAGAAGAGAAGGCTCTGGGGAGAACTAATTGTGGTGTACCAATACTTAAAAGCATCCTACAGGAAAGTGGGAGAAGGACTGCTCACCAGGGAGTGTAGTGACAGGACAAGGGGTAATTGCTTTAAGCTGAAAGAGGGTAGGTTTACGATAGACATTAGGAAGAAATTTTTTACTATGAGGGTAGGGAGGCACTGGAGCAAGTTGCCTAGAGAGGTTGTGGAAGCACCATCCCTTGAAGTGTTGGATGGGGCATTGAGCAACCTGGTCTAGTGGAGGGTGTCCTGCCCATGGCAGGGGCATTGGAACTAAATGATCTTTGAGGTCCCTCCAAACCCAAACCATTCTATGATTCTATGATTCTGTATCTGGCTCAGAAATTCTTATCCAGTATTTTTTGTTCCCTACAGAACTGTTTGCACTAGTTCCTTACATGCAAATGTCACATTCCAGGTTGTTGACTTGATTTTCAAAGCAGAATATACTTTGTCTTGCTGTCTGAAACATCCTTTCTTCTTCTCTTGCAATTTCTTGACTCCATTGAAAAAAGAATGTGAGGACAAACATTTCCTGTCACCCGAGGGTAGTAGAGTTTTCATGAGAATTAGACGAAAAATTCTGAACCCAGCACAAAGACCAGTCCTAATTTATCCTATATTCAAAACAAAATGTGAAGCCTGCATTCTTCTATCAAAATGCACCTGGTCATCTTTACATTTTGACTGTCACTGTATATAATGTTTGACGTCTTCTTGCTAGTTTGAAGGTTAAGGGAGAGGGGGTTAATATTTTTTAAATTTTGTTTTTTGAAGGACAGATACACAATGATTAAATATGGACTGCACTCATAATAAAAAAAATATTGAAATTTGAAAAAAAAAATCACAAAAAGCTCTTAGGGGGACTTGTGGAGACCTAAAATGCACTGTGTCAAATGTCTACTTAACATACGAAGCAGTCAAGTGCACAAATCAACTGCTCTGGGGAAAGCTGCATTCATAAATCAATGACCAGATTACATACACCCACAATGCAAGTAGATAGCTCATCTGGAAAGATACGATGTATTAGATATGGGTTTGGATTCCATACAAACGTTGTGATCAAATGTTTGTTTTATCTGACTGGTGATTAGAACAATATGTAGAATGGTGGTATCAGGAATGTTGACAGTGGCATAACCTATGTAAAATTAAAGATTAATTGCATTAGTTAATTTCAGATACTGTATTCTATAGCCTTTGCACACTGCTTACATTTCTGTTCGTTATAATCAGATTCAAAACCAGCTCAGTTAAATTGAGGGCATTAGGTAGTCCTATAATTACTTCATGATGACGCATGCCATTTAAAGCAGTAGTTATATTTCAGCCCTAGACAATTCTTAAGTGGAATTTTCATGGATATATTCCCATAATCATAGACTTAACAAGCATACCAAAAAATGAAGATTCAAGAATACAGCAACTTTCATAAGGGGATTAGAGATTTCAGAAAAGCTTTTTTGTTATAGATAACACCATTGGTTTGTGCCTATTCAAATTCTGCTGTATTTGCCTAAAATGAAACTGTCAGATATTAAAGTCATTATTTTTTCTTGTTCAGCAACATTGTCACTCCAAAGGCTGTAAAACTTGAACAAAAAGAAAGAGGAAGGGTGAAATGACAGAAAATCAAAATGCAGAGTGTAAGAAAACAGCTGTTGTTACTGGTGGGAAGGTGTTAGTATTCCTCAAGAGGTGAAGTCTCAGAACAAAATCTAGAGAGCAAATTCACATACATACATCATCCACACTATTTAAATTGTACTTTCTTTTAAAAAGTCTTCTCCTAATCTTTTCCACACTCCATTTCTAGGACCTCAGTTCACCAATCATTGCTTAAAAATAATCTTACATCTATGTTCAACAGTACCTATCCTCAACTGTTCATTTTTTTTTTCTGATTCAACTGTTGTAGTACATCTTAATTTGTTTTAAATTCTTGTGTTTTATAACCCTTTCCTTTCTCCAAATGAAGGATCCTGTCAAAGGCATGGGAAGGTAACTGTCACTTTGCAAATATTGAAAGATTTCATTCTTCTGGAATAAGTAGAAGCCTTAATTTGAGGATTTCTTTTAATGGCTCTGACATGGTAATTGCTCTACAGATAATACTTGATTGAGCTACATGTGCTAGCATACCGTAGGAGATCTCAAAACTTCAGACAATTGTATTAGCACCCAATTCCCTTCCATATTCTGGGTTTACACTAGGTTGCACATATACAATCCTAGTTGCATACAAGGACTTTTTAGTCTTCTCTGACATGAACGCTTTATTTCCCCTTTCCTCATTTAAACAGTGTACTGTTAAAATGTTGATACTATGAGGCAGGAGTTGCAACTGCTAGATATATCTCAGAAATACAAGATCAGTACAGCCATGGAATTTTGAGACAATTGAGCCTCCCCATAGCTGCACAATTATGTGAGTAAATAGATCAAATACTCAAGATACTAGTCAACTGAGACAGCAGTTTTTTTATTGGTTTTCCTCAACCAAAACCTGACAAGAGATGTGTGGTTAGACATATGCTTCAATTAATTAGTGTCTTTACAGAGCTGTATGCACATGAAGGGATACACAAAATGCCACAGACAAAAACTACTAAGAAGCAATAGATTAAAATGGAAAATAAGCAACAGTGCAGTAAATAACATTTAAATACTGCATGAATTTATCATCTCAAATAACTAAAGCAAAACTTCACAAAATTTTCCTTCATTCTTATATTTGAGAAAGGAAAGGTGGTGTGATAAAATTATTGACTAGTTATGGAAAGAAAGTTATAAACCACATACTAGAGAGAATATTAAATGGAGTAGAAGTATTCTTTCTGTCTTAAAAAAAAAAATAAATCCAAGCTGCAGTTTTAGAAATTTACATGCAAGAATGAAAATCAAGCAAACAAAATAAAAAAACACCTTAAAAATGTAAACACTGATGGTATCAGAGGTATGCTGCATATAATCATGCACTGCAACTGCTACATCTTCAAGCTGATAACATAAAATTGCACTTGTTGTGGAAGAGGAAATGCAGTTCTAAGAGTACAAAGAGAATTCAGTGATACAGCTCACCCTACATAACAGCACATTACCAGCATGAACCAAGGAATGACAGTACGACTCAAAGAAGTGGTTAGCTCGGAGTTTCCAAGGACCTGCACTGACCAGGATGGCATTGAGTTCCCTAAATCTAACATGAAAACTCAAATTAGCATCCCAAAATGTAGGAAGTCCAAATTCAAAATTCAAAAATTAATCCCTTATTTTCAAGGACACAGGGGAAGGGACACAATCATGAGTTGTTGTCCTGCTGTTGAGTCAAACTGTGCCCTCCAGAAAAACAATACTCCTCTATGATGGTGCATGGAATCTTAAAATTTAGTCCTCGATGTTCTTCTAGTATTATTTAACACATTTTCTAATATATGTTCCTTTATGTGCTATTTGGCTATTGCAAGGGCTTAAGAATAAGTCTTTTTAGCAGTCTTCCCCCTGGTTACCCTCAGAAAGGACCTGAAAATAGTTTTTCATGTTAAAAGCTGACTATAGCTTCAGCTCTAAATTTTGTTATCCTCAGACATTGCTACAAAAGGCACAAAGATTTCTGTCCTGGTTTCCCAAAAAAACGGATAAAAGATACAATCTCAAGTCAAGTGTACTTAATTTTTTTATTCTTGCAAAGCTTAAACATTCTTTAACTGGAAAGAAACATCCAATAATAGCCTCCAATGTTCCTTTGAAAGGAAGCTTGGAAGCTATGCTTACCCTGCTCGCTTGGCATTGCTGGTGCAGGAAAAATATATTTCTGTCCACCATTCATTGTATCTACGATTCCTGTTTGAAATTCAGTGCATTAATGTGCTTCATGAGTATCTTTTCTATGTTAACTTTGGCATTTGAGTTTTTATTGCTGATATACAAAGGAAACAAAAAAAAAATCGTGGTGGGGAGCAAACCATAGAATCATAGAATGCTTTGGGTTGGAAGGGTCCTTAGAGATCATCTTGTTCCAACCCCCCTGCCATGGGCAAGGACACCTCCCACTAAACTAGGTTGCTCAAATCCCCATCCAACTTGGCCTTGAACACTTCCAGGGCAGGGACATATACAACTTCCCTGGGAAACCTATTCCAGCGTCTCACCATCCTCATGTGAACTTTTTTTCCTAATGCCTAATCTAGATCTATTTTCTTCCAGTTTATAGCCATCACCCCTCATCCTATTTTTCCATGCCCTGTTAAAAAGTCCCTTCCCAGCTTTCCTATAGGCCCCCTTCAGGTTTTGGAAGGCCACTATAAGGTCCCCCTGGAGCCTTCTCTTCTCCAGGATGAACAACCCCAACTCTCTCAAATGGGAGAACGCTAGTTTGAATGAAGAGAAGAAAAATGAGGCCAGTAGAGACAAGATCATGCTCCTGTCATGTGCATCACCAGAATATAGTTCATGTAGAAGATGAAGTGTGATCTTTATCACAGTGTAAATAATACATGTTCAGCTATAATGCAAAGAGTGTTACTTAAAATTAAAATTAAAAGTCTCATTGATGCAAGCTAAAACCAGTAGAGGGCAATTGCTCTCTGTGGTAAATAAATATGATGAGATTCCTGACTAATGTGAATCAAAGAAATTGTATATACTGTCCACTACTAGGGTATTTTTCAAGAACTTAACCGTCTCCAGATTTCAATTGACACAGAAAGTTTATGTATCTACATATCTTTTTTTTTTTTTTTTTAATTAAACAACTAATTTCAGCCAGTATGGAAAGAACAGTGTATATATATATATATTTGTATAAAACAGTGCATCCAAACAATCTCCAAACTTACAATGGTAGCAGGTATCAGCTACTCTCTCCAAATGTAATGTACACATAAACAGAGTATAATATATGTCTGTCCTAATCTAAAAACGAAAAGAAAAATTCAATTAAAGTATATAATATATTAATTGTCTTAACTGAATAGTACTTCATGTTACCTTTCTGAGTAGCATATAATTACTTCACATAGTGGGTTAGCATAATGCCAAAAGGTGCTTCTTATCCATGGAGATCTAGTGCAGCTATTGCTGTCCTAGTCAGCCTTCTAAACCAAGAAGAGTAATGTTTGTGCAGGTATAGTATTTTTATTATTACATACCTGCACCCTCTCAGTTTGCTGTAGGTAAGCTGAAGATCATCTGCTGGAAAAAAAGATCTAAGTCATGACATCCCCACACCATCACATTAGGAATTTTATAAAAAGAGAATGATGATATCAAAAAGAAAATGTGAATGATTTGGAAGACAGGAAGGCATACATGTATCTGTATATAAAAACATATATAAGCATATATCTGTGGGAAAAACATTCTGAAGAAAATGTTTGTAGAATCCAGATGTGAAAAGATAAAATATCTAGAAAAATCTATCTCAGAATAGTGAATTCAAAGTACTCATCCTCTATCGGGCAGACAGCTATTACAAGGTTTAATTAAACTTCAAGTTTAATTTTACATAACAGCAACTCTAAATGCAGAAAATTTTACTCAAAACTGGCAGTCAACTCAAGATATTTGAGATACTGTAAGGTAAGGGTCTCCCTTGGTAACTGTATGTTCCATGCTGCCATAAAAGGGGGACGGCTCACTATGGCCAGTTACACTGAAATAAAGATATTTTCTGTTTGTTTGTTTGCATTATTCTCACTTTATTATTGTTATTTCAAGAGAAAAAGGCTTTGATTCTGAACATAAAAAACAAGCGTTTTTTCCCTCTGTGTGAGGCAAAACTTGGAGTTAACTTTAAATGTAGGTGAGATAATTTAGACAACAAATCTGAGAACATTAGACAAAGCACTGTGTTTAACTTATAATATGCATATAAGATAAACTATATGAGTATGAATCTATTCCTTGAACTGAAATTAATTTTAGAATTAACTTCAAAATAATTTCAGAATTCAGCATGAACAAGTAGAGATAAGAAGAGCATAAAATGTAGATTAGCAAAAGAAGAGATCATAGCGTTTGCCGTGAGAGTCTGATTAAGAAAAATGAGTCTTCAGCTGTTAAACTTGGGAATGTTTCAAAACCAGATTATACAGGAGCTGGACTGTTGAATAACGAACTTTTGTGCTAACTGCACACTATGTCAAGAGGAATTCATGATCTTTTTTGGCCAGAAAATGTGAAAGAACATTGCAATAATGTTTGTGTTTTGTTGAATCCTGTGTAAAGAAAAGGAAAAAAAGATGTTACAGCATGAATGCTTTATGAAACAAAAATATTTTTTTGTATATGGTGGTGAAATTTAAGTTGAATTTTCCTCAGCATACAGCTAGTCTTCAAATATTCTTTCATATATAACTTTTTGGTTGACTGGCTGTCGTGGTTTAACCCAGCAGGCAGCTAAAACAACCACAAAGCTGTTTGCCCACAGTGTCATGAGGAAAAGGAAAAAGGTAAAGCTCATGGGCTGAGAAACAGACCATTTAATAGGACAGAAAAGCAAAATGATTGTGATGATAATAACAACAACAAACCCAACAATGATAGAATATACAAAACAAATTATGCACAGCACAATTGCAAACCACTCAGAAACATTGTTCAGCTAGATCCTGAACTATCCCACCTCCTGGCCAACCCTCCCAGCTATATACTGAGCGTGACATTGTATTGTATGGAATAT
>VZTU01023014.1:0-34678 GCA_013400835.1 Zapornia atra
ATTTGGAGTCCACAAACACCCTGAGATGGCTGGATGTGGCATTCATCTGTTTTTTGCAGGTACATCATGTGTTCGTCTTGTATAGGTTAACTCTGGGAAACTATGCATATGTGTACAGTAACATTGTGCATATGACTACTACTCATCAGTAAATCATAGTAGGATGTTGCCACATATACTGCTCTTTAACATGTCCATAGTTCTTTTGAGCATGTTTTAAAAGATACAGTTCTTATCTTGCCCACTTCGCCCAAACATTGATGCATTAATAGAAAAAGGGAACATTGCAAGGGACATCATGTACAGGTCAGCAGAATTACTATAATACACAAAATGCTGCAGAACTCAATAGTGTATTACAGAATGTTCTTTTAGTTTGCTTATAAAAAATTTTGTCTATTATCTTTATTTTCATCCAGTACAATTCTCTGGTGTTCGTGCTAGATTTGGCTAAGTTCAGTATTCTATGTCTGCAATTTAAAGAAAAGGAAGAAATTGCCACCACACTAAATATTTTCTGACTGTAAGAAGCCTCTGTGATGGGGCAGCAACGACATCTTTTGTTTTATCCAGTTTTTAAAACATGGTCAGCAGAATAAAAGAATCTGGTTAAAGGAGATACTAAAACCCCATGCAGTTGGCAGAGGCTGATACTGCATCATGATGTGGTACCAGCCTCTGGAGACATGTTAATTAAACATTTAAGAAAGTAAAATTGTACTTCAGGTTCCAAAGGAGCTGAAAATCACTGAGCTACTCTTTGGATCCTGTTTCTCCAGTAATTTGTTATCGTGTAATGTGGGCAGATCTGAGTAAGTAGCTGTCTCAGAATATCTTGTATGTGCTGAGGCTAATCCAATGATCAGAGATGGTTGCTTTGCAACTGAAAAATGCAGGTTATGCGGTCAAAGATGTTTCTGTGTGATAGAGTCTAAAACAGTTTATGGGTGGAAATGTCTAGGAAGGGCAAATAGAGCCCTAGAGCCTCTGGTATCTAAATATGGTGCTAGGAAGAGGTCTTTTCTTCATTTAATATCGTGTGGAGAGCTATTTGCCTATTAGTCTCTTAGTAATGTTACAATTGCGTGTGTCTTAGCATCATCGATGAACTGTTGTTATCAGTCTCTGTCCATACATTCTACTATTTTCAGAGGAGGTAACTTTGCAGTCCTGAGAATCTCATATCTGAAAGAGTATTTATTTGATTTTTTTTTTTTGAAGGAGTGGAGGGAGACCTGGTTCAGGATTTGGGTGAGTTAGGTTGCTTGCAGGCTGCCTGGAAGACGTCCCTTTGGAGTGAGAGGCAGGCTTTAAGTCTGCTTCAGTTAAGACCATCTTCATATATTGTATGGTTGTGTCTATCCCATAATAATAGTCTGACAGAATGAGCCCACTCCTTTTTTAAATTTTTGCAAACTGACTCTGTAGGCTTTTTGTGGTGTATATCCAGCTCTGTTATCTCTGAGACTGGTGTGACAGCTTGGGGTGAGATGGCTGTCTTGTGTTGTTGCAGGGTAGAAAGAAAGCATAAACCCAAGCAGTAAGAATAGCTTGAACATGGAACTGATTCTACATGTTTCCTACTGCAAGTAAATGACTCTCTGCAGTCTTTGTTAGAGCCTCAGGTGGCAAAAATGCTGTTGCATTTCCATATATTCTCATTTGTTAGCAGAGCATGATCAATAAAACAAAGTGTATAAATATATAAATAATGCTCTCTAAAGAAAGTATATTTTTCTTAATTGTTTGCTTTTAAGGAATATAATTTCTCAAATATTTTTGTTTTATTTTAGATATGTACTTGATGTGTTTGGCTTTACCACTGGCTTATTGAAGCATGCTAAAGAAGAAACTACTTTTGTTGTGCAGCAAATGAACTTTGTTTATTTAGTCAGCTTTTGAAGATGTGTTTTCTGGGAGAGAGCAAATTATCTCAAAGGGCCAGCCTTCCTGTTTTAAAAAACAAACAAGCAAAAAACCAGTATCCATCTTTGTGCACGTTTTTGCCTTTCTATGTAATAGATGAGATTATTTACCCAATACCTTTCTCTCTCTTATCTAGGAGCAAAACTTTTATCAGGTGTCTCTTCTGATTCAGGCAATATACTAGCTAATTTATATGATACCTCTTGTAAGATGTGTTTACACAAAACTTGCATTCATTTACAAGAACCTGCTTTAAATAATCACTCTTATTCTATGTCAGCAATTTATTCACCTTAAAGTGAAATTAATGTTCAAAGGGTCTCTTGCCCCAGGTGATGGAGTACCAGCTGTAGTGTGCCGGGGTGATGCTTGGGCTACCATGCTCTGGGGATAAGGAGACTGGCATAGTGTGCTGAGGTTTTTTGATGCTTGGCCTTGTTAAGTGACAGGTGCTTTAACCACGTAGTTTAATCTGGTATCACAGGCATTTCTCTTGAGCCTTGATACTTACTGTTAAATTTCTTTAATTTCCCACACACATGTGATTGCCACCGATGGAAAAAACTTTCCCCTTCTTTCTCCTGCCTTCTCCAACCTCTTGTTTTGTTACCTTTAGTTTAACAGTAGGGGAAGAACAAGACTTGGTGAATATCAAAAGTATATAATAGCTATTTAAGTATCTGATCAGCATCTCCCAATCATATATGTTCTCAGAGCTTAGCAAGGAGTGATGTGCAGCTCTTACACCTGATGAGGTGTGCTTCATGCAGTGATGAGTGTTGTAAGTGTGTATGGTAAACGGGGCATTCGAGTGGGTCCTGATGAAAAGTGCTATTCTTACTAGGGAAGAGCTCAGTGAAAGTCATCATCAGCCTCATCATCTTCACCATCACCGTTTGCTGTAGTGGCAGAGACACCAAGGGGAGGACATTTGTCTTGAGACCTCATTGTTTCCCTTCCCTGTCACTGTGGGGCAGTTGTTCCAATTTCTCTTTTCTCTCACTTTCTCTCCTTTGTTTATTTTAATCTCTAAATTAACTGTGAAGTCCATGCATGCTATGGACACAGTGAAAAAACCTTTGTGCATATAAGCCAGTGTCAGCATCCTTTGGGCATGGAAAATTAATAGAAATGTGCTCAGACACCACAAAGTTTCTGAACCTATTTCTGGTCTCTCATTCTAGACAGCGGCCTGGCTGTACCTTTGGAAGTTCTAGAAATCAATTTTTTTACACATTTTTCATGAAAAAACCCTCAAACCACACACAGAAAATCCCCCACCCACTTCTATTTTGCTTCAGCCAAGTTATTTAAAAAATAAATTTTGGTTTGCAAAATGATTCACTACATTGGAAGAGGCTTAATTAGAAAATCCCTGCTGGCTGTTGAGTGCTTTCAGTTACTCTGATTAATCGGATACTACCACTGCATGGAATAATTCTGTCACGACTTGGGGAGTCTTTTGAACAATTTGCTGCTGCTCAGGGGTTCCCAAAAGATTGATTATAAATGGAGACCATCAGAGGAGTATGTAGTAAAATTAATCATTCTGTGCTTTTTTAACTCTGACAGTTGTAAAGCCTGTAAAGGATCAGAATAAAGACTGAAATCTGACTGTAGATATGGAGGTGAGTTACAGAAAATTACTTCAGTCTATGGAGAAGACAGCAATCAGACTGGAGAGTTTCCTCACATCTCCTTTTTCCTGTAACCTTTTGACTCTGTTTTGTTGCTGAAAGTCCTGAGTGCAATCAGAGATTTTTTTTAAGAATTGTCTTTTGGGCATGGTAACTACTGTGACAGCAGCATGTAATAGCAGTCGCAGATGCTAGCACTGTGTTAGTAGTCAGCAGGGAGTATTTATTAAATTATAGACCTGTACTGCAGCAATACCTACCCAAGAAGCGCATGCTAGAAAGTGCCATCCATGTATTTCAGTGAAGCAGTGGGGAACCTTGGTTTGATCTGAAGTATAAATGAGAGCTTTTGGTTTGTTATATAACCTTCTTTAGTGTTAGGAAAGCAGCCACAGAGATAGCTATCCCAGCTGGAGTACAGAGGGAGCTTCTTTGGTCAAAATAAAAAAGGAAGCTACATGCAGGTTAAGAGTAGATCCTGAGATATATGCCATCTTTTCAATGTTTGCTGTATTGCAGAGGAGGAAAGTGGCAGCACAATATTTCACTGGAAAATGAAGTGACATGGGTCTGAAATCCACCCAAGAGACTGGGCAAGAAGTAGGAGACACCTGTACTGTAGCTGATACCAGGACTGTGAACCCAGGTCACAGCTTTGACACAGGTGCCAGAGCCATGGGCAGTGGCTGAGGGTCCCAGCTGAAGGTACTTGCACATAATTGTAGGAAGCATGATTAATGTTAAAACGTGACACTACGTCTGTGTGAAGGTATGTCTCTAACTTTGCTTTGGCAGTGTTTAATGCCTCCCTGAACACCTTTCTGGCAGATTGAGGACGTCCTGCTTTCTGTCTTTCTTGCCTAATCTTGTCCAATCTACATCCCCATTTAAAAAGCTAAGAAAAGCGATAGATGTGGTAGCTTGCTGAAAACCAGTAGGGCAGTGCACCTGTAACGTGCTTCCTTCTCCCTGCTCTGGTCACTCAGGCACATTAAAGGCCCAAGTTACACCCTGCTGTCTGCAGCATCTCATACCCTCTCATAGCTGGTAAGAAAAAGCAACTGAAATCTCGGTGGGGCTGTTGGCAGAAGCGAATCCTGGGGCCGACATGGCTGGAGAGGTGATGTGGGCACCGAATCCCCAGTGTGGGGGCAAGGAGACCGGCGCCTGCTGCCTGGCTTGCTTTCTCACTGATGGTCACTGCGAGGGCTGAGAGAGATTTCTGTGCTCCGTTACCTCGGTAGCAAAGTCTTGCACCAGGTAACAAGTGACACCGAAAGAGGGGTGCTGCAGCGAGGTGCGGAGAGAAACGGTGCTGGAGTGGAAGGGGCTCCTACATAGAAGTGTGTGTAGGAGAAAAGCAGATGGGGTTGCTGCTCAGAGCCCCGATTTATCGGTGATGTTTGCACAGGAAAGAGGAAGATTCCAGTATTTTGTTCTGGCTGGAAGAGAAGCATTTTGATGATTTACTATCGTCTGTTACCATGATTCACCGTCTTAGGTAAATAAAGCTTGTGGCCTCCCTATTTCATGCAAAGATATGCCAGGTCACATACTTATGCGTGTGTTGGTCTAGTTCATGCTAAACACCTTGGTTACTTTTCCTGAAGGTTTTCATGGGAAGATATATGTGGAAATCAGTCACCAGGGAAAAATGTTTTCAAAACAGAACAGAAAGGGTACTCAGAAGTTATAAATGTGTCTTTGTAACTGGCTGACCTTCTATTTTTACTGCTGCTAACAAGGACAGCAGCCTATTTTTTTGGAAAGATATAAGTTCAGGAGCTGTTGGTGAATCTGAGTTTTCCTTTATGGGCCCAGCTTGGTGCCGGGACTGTAACAAAGTGTGGGAGTTTGCTTTGGTATTCCTTGCACTAATAAGTTGGTGTCAGGACACCTGATGTCATATCTGGTGTCATGGGACTGCTCTATCTCATCTGCATGGACTCAAAGTAGAGTGGAAGTATGCTGAAGTCCTGACCATCCTTTGCATCTAAAGGTATGGAGTGGAGTCATGGGTGTGACTCTGGTGAGGCCACACCTTGAATATGGTGTTCAGCTTTTGGCCCCTCACTACGAGAAAGACATTGAGGCCCTGGAGCGTGTCCAGAGAAGGGCAATGAAGCTGGTGAAGGGTCTCGAACACAAGTCTTATGAGGAGTGGCTGAGAGAACTGGGGCTGTTTACCCTGGAGAAGGGGAGGCTCGGGGGAGACCTTGTTGCTCTCTACAACTACCTGAAAGGAGGTTGTGGTGAGCTGGGGGTCAGCCTCTGAGTAGCAACAGGACAAGAGGGAATGGCTGTCAGTTGTGCCGGGGAGGTTCAGGTTAGAAATGAGGAGAAATTTCTTCTCAGAAAGAGTGGTTAGACATTGGAGCAGGTTGCCCAGGGAGGTGGTGGAGTCACCGTCCCTTAGGGTGTTGAAGAAAAGGTTGGGTGAGGTACTTAGGGACATGGTTTAGTGACTAATATAGGTGGTAGGGGGATGGTTGGACTAGATGATCATGGATATTTTCCAACCTTAATGTTTCTGTGATTTGTGCTTAAAAAACAAACATGCAGACTCCTTCTAGCTGTTATTTGCTAAACAAAGTCATTGTGACATGTTGCAGTACTGAGTGGGCTCATTTGTTCCAGCAGATTAATGAAGTTGGTGGCCTAGAGCTCCTAAAAATTGAAATGGTCTGCCTTTCTAGCATCGTTAAAATATTTTTCTGCATTTATATAGGTTTTTAATAAGAAAGGAAACTTTGTTCTTTAGAAAACGTTGTTAAAGCTGTAGATTTGTAAATGTTCAATTTCTAGAGGGTAAAAAAGAGGTTGTTTTTAATCAAGTTAGCTTATTTTCAGTGTCTTATCTTTAATTAAGTTGAGTTAGTGTGGTTAGAACTAAGCTTCTTTTGGTCTTCTGGTTTTTGGTTGGGATAATTTTCACAAGAAGCTGGGAGGGGACACGGCCAGGATAGCTGACTGGAACTGGACAAAGGGGTATTCCATACCCTATGAGGTCCTGTCAGCATAAAAAGGGGGGAGCTGACCAGAGCATGTCAATTGCTGCTTGGGGACAGGCTGGGCATTGGATTCTGCATGGTAAGCAAACTGCATTGTGTGTCACCCTCTTTGTACATTCTTTTATTGGTAGTGCAGTTGTTATTTCCCAGTCCCTTTGCTGCCTTAGTAAACTGCCCTATCCTAACTCATGAGTTTACCTTTTTCTCCCATTGGGGACGAGTGAGTGAGCAGCTGGCTGGTGCTTTGCTGCTGGCTGGGGCTAAACCACAACATCCTGCAACTAATACCTAACAAAAAAATACGCAATTATGATGGAGTTTTACCTCTACCTGCTCTTTTTGCATGTAGTGTGATATTGTGTGGGGCAAGTGCGATGATAATCCAGATAGATAAATAGAAGTTTAAAGGCACAGGAGTAAAGAATTTTAGGTAAATGTGCTGACACATGCCTATGAAAATAGCTAAATACTATTATTCCATCCAAATGAATAGGTGGGCTGTGTACACACTACAGTGTTAATGCAATATTTGTCTCCAAGACAGTATCACTAGAGTCACTAACTTCAAACTTGGCTTTGAAGATTACTTAGTATTCACATTTGTCATAAACTCTGCTTTATTTTGCATTTTGTTTACTTGCCTTTCAGTAAGTATAAGACATCCTACCAGGTTTGTACTAAAGCAGATGAAAAAGAGCTCTTGTAAATAATAATACAGATCAAAGAGTACTGAACAACTCTCATGTCCAAGAGAGGTCTGCCTTCATCCTGAAAGCTTTCTTCCTCTTCTCCACACCCCTCTCCCCATTTTTGCAGTTGGCTTAATAAAAGATACTGCCTTCTATACCATCTTTGCTTCTCATTGCTTTGTAGAGCATGGTTCTCATGGGTGTTTCTTGTGGGTCTTTGTGGTACTGAAGTGGTAGCTTGAGATTAGATTTTTTTCCTGCTTCATCTTCTGAAAAGATGCAGACCTCACCTGTAGTGCAATGCCATGAAATGTACATGACTACTCCAATATAGCTTTAGTCATAGGTATTGAGAGTATTTTTTTTTTTAAGAAACAACTACCATGAACAATACAAATAGGATAAAAATGGAAAATTAATAAGTAAATTAATAATGTTCAGCAATACTTGGCAGAAAGAGAAAAAAATTACCCAGCCAACAAACACAGCATGTAAACAGTTTTTGTAAATCTTCATGTTTTTAAATGTGCTAAAGAATTCTTAGAAACAAAAACTTACTGTGAGACTATATATGTGGACAAAGAGGAGAAGGCATGCATTTCTTCAGCATTTCTTCTGTGTCCCAGCAGCAAGAAATTGGTAAAACAGTAAGTTAACAACACAAAAATTAGACTAGAGGAAAGGGAGTCATTTTAGTGCGGGTTGCATGGAATTGCACGTTTTATGTATCTTCAGAACAGTGTGAATCCGGTAATTGTATTATCAGTGTTCATCTAGATGTGATGTTTGAAGGAAATAGGGTTTGAACTAGATAATGCCTTCTGGTTCCTCTGGGGCTGCGGAGAAGAATGCTGGGGTACGTGAATGCTGATCTCACCGAGATGATGTTAGGTGATGTGAGGAATGAATGGTTGACATTGGAAGGGTCTGCTGGCGCTTGGGTGAGGTCCTTTGCTGCAGACAGAATTAGAAACAGTGATCAGATCAATACAGATCAGTCTTTGAGCTTATGCCTCTGGGAGGCTAAAGGTCCCAGGAGAATTTGAATTTGGCATGTGTGGTATGCATATAGGGTGTAGGTACTCCCTTCTCCTCCTCCTTTTTCCCCCTGTTTGTATTTCAGGGAAAAATAGTCTGCCTCCCTCTTCTATGGGTGGTGTTACTCTTACTTATTGACCTGATGAAAGGGTTGAAAGAGTAGAGGAAAACTGTCCATCTTCTTTTTGTTCAGTTGCCCATAGCGGGGAGAGTTAGTAAGTTCTACTTTCCTGTCACTGCTTGTGTCACAGTCTTAGTGGGGTTGAGAAGGTGATAATGTAGCTTTATGATCATGTTCATCTAAATAACTATTGGGAGAGCCAGATTCATTGGCAGTGGCCTTCCTGAAGGAGGAAAAGAAGGATGAAACAGTTTTGCATATTGTTTTGGTTTTAGCTTTTCTGAGGAGGTTTATTTATAATGTCTCTTGCATATCCTACAGATACTATTGTTTGCAGCAAAAGAAAGCTAGTTATGAAATACTTTACAACTAATTCATAAATCAGGCAGCCTGAGACCAGTGGAATAACAGAAAAAAGGATATATCAAATACTTCCCAATTAAGTTTTCTCATTTCCAAAGAATGGAAATAGTCCTTTGGGTCATTCCACAATTCTCTTAGTGTATGGCATTATAAAATTTATTTTTAATTTCCATTTTCTTTGCAGAGTATCATTATCAGATCACATTAAAAACATACAGCCCTGAGAGATCAGTGCCTTCCACTGATGTTTGTATTGGAACGCTCTGCATATGAGCAGGCACATATCTGTATTGCAGAAGATAAAAGCTATGGGATGGCCATTAATATTGTAATGAGCCATGTGGCAGAAATCACTAACCAAGTATTTGCCCTGGCCAGACGTACTGCAAATTACATACAAAATAACCCATGCATTGTTTAGTTTAACCATTTAAACTCAGAAAAGGCTATTGACATATGGCAGTATTTGCTGCTTTGTACTGCCAGATTAAGATTTACGAGTAGGATATCGAACGGCAACAATAACAGTAATTATTAATGTGTGTACAACTCAAACATCAATATTGCATTAGTGTTTTTTGCATTTATATATGCACTGGCTGTCTTATGAATTATTTTTCTAACCATCGTAGTTGTCAGTTACATCTCTCTATTAGACTATTTTACCAATAAAGCTTAAAGTAGTAAATTAACTTTTCCATCCTTGAAATACCAAGAGGTTTTTTATTTATTCGTTGTTGAAACGCTGAGGCAAGAACTAAATGTGAATAATCTCCACTGAAAATAATTTTATAGGAATCAGGAAAGTGCTATGTAAATTCTGTTTCAGGAAATGTGTGGGACAGACACCCTTGCTTTCCTCAGTGTGCAAGTTCTGCTATGGGTTGTTGAGCTCCTCACACAGGTAATGGTAAAATGAATCAGGATTTAATAACGTGTCTTTGAGTTCCTGTGTAATGATTTTTTTGGGGCATCATTATAATGCTAATTTTTTGAGTTAATTTTTTATTGAGTAGGCTCCAGAGATGATTGTAGGCAGTGGGTTTTTGTTTTTTTCTTTCTTCCTATCTAGAATATCTGCTGGTTTAACTATTAGTTTGTTCCTTTACTAAAGAAGTCTTCCTCTACTATGCTTTCAGGAAAGAGACTTCTTCTGAAGGCATTTCTCATAAATTAAAGCCTTTAAAGGAGCATCATCGTTTGTGGCACTCTTAACAGTGTTGGCACAAAGATCCAAACAGATCATGGATCTAGAGCATCCACAGGTTTCTCTGGACATAGGAGTGGGTTGTCAGAATAGACAGAGGGTTGTCACGCAGCTCCCTGTGCTGAGGGTTTTTTAGGAGCACACTGGAGTGTTGGAGTTCGTCAGTAAGGGGAAAAAAAATGGGATCACTTTGACTCTGAAAGAAGTCCATATGCTAGTTTGTTAAAATAAAGACATCTTAATCAAGACAGTTTGGAACACAGGTGGCTGGTTTTTCTGCTATAAACATGGTATATCGTGTTTTTCAAAATATGAAAGAGGTTATTACAATTATGTTATCTAAAATAACCATTACTGTGAAGCCCTCTGTTTGCTTATATTAACCTTGCCTTTAACGCTTCCAGAGTGATTCTGATGTAATTTTCCCCAGTACACATCTGGTGGCAAACTGTTTAAAATTATTACTGCTGATGAGTTGTCTCCCACTGGAAAAGCAGAAAGAGGTGTGGTAACCTCTGGCAGTGGACTGTGCTGTTATTTGAGTAGCTCCTCATTAAGCATTGCTTATGCTTGCATTGGCACTTTAACAGCTGAAAGACTTGTTACAATGTCTCTTAGAAAAGGAGAATTTCTGCAAGACCTTTTTCATAATTTGTTTTTTAACAGAAAAGCTCTACCCAAATTGAATTGACATGAGAACAACTCCTATGCATATTAATTGGTTTGTATTTGAGATTCTTTTATAGTTTAGTCTTAGGGTAAGCACCCTGATGGTTTATTTTGTTACTTGTTCAGTAACATACTTGTGAGTAGTTTTTTCTGTTAGATGACGTTGTGCAAATACTGCTGATTGGGTTTTTTTAAACAATCCTGTTGGTTTTGGTTTTTTTTAAAATTTATTTATTCTGCAACCCATTTATCATACACTTTTGATGAGATTTGCTTGCTTCCAGCAGTATTTTTATGCTTAATAAAAATACTTTAATAAAACAAATCCAAAGAATACAATTGTGGAGTTTCTTAGTTGTGGAGTGATTTTGTGTTTGTAGTTGTGAATGTATTTGAGTTGTTTCTGTGGTCGTTGCTGATACAAATGTGTATAATCTGTGAAATGAAAGCTGGGTCAAAATTCAAATAATCTTCCTCATAAATGAATAAAAAAGCAATTAAAATGTTGTCCATATAAAAACTGTATACTGTGTGGTTAAAAGAAAAAAGCCAAACCTTCTGATGTCTTGTTAAACATTTCTTCTGAAAGTTAGCAAAAACCCTTCGATAAGGAAGAGTTTAGGTTTTCATGTGCAACAGCTCAAGTTGCCTGAGACCATGAAAAGATGCAAAACTGGTTTGGACTGCTTCTACCTGGTGCAGTATTGATATTGTGGGGTAAGGATGTAAGTGAGGAAAGGTTTCTGAGGAGGAGTATTTCATCTTACTGAGTGGGGTAGCTGGAAAAGAACAGCTACATGAGTTGAGCAGCAGACACAAAAACAGTAAAATTGGGTATTGTGGAATTAAAAAAACCCCTAGTAATGTAATAGCATGGTGCCCTTGAAGCAAAGACCAGTTTTTCTTTTGGGATGCTCTAATTGCGGCCTGGATTCTGCTCTCTGGTTAGTTCCTGCTGGCTGCTGGGCTCTGGACATGAATAGCTGTGAACAGTTGCTGAGACTGTGTAACTGAGACCTTGTGAGTTGAAATTCAGTATCATTTAAGCCTTTTTTTCTTTATTCAAGCCCCATCTGTGGAAATTACGTTCAAATTGGAAGGCCTTGACCTATTTTTGGGATTAGTGTTGGATAATACCAGTATTACTTAGGAGGTTCCTGTTTAACAAGATAAAAAAGCAAAACTGAATTTAAACTGGTATCTTAAATTTTACAGGAATTCAGTGTAGCAAAATTTGATGTGAAACCTTATGAGAGCGAAACATTTTTAAACAGCACCAATTTCAGCCCTTATTCTGTTGTTTCTCCCAAGCACCAATGAGTGTGTGTTCAAGTGGTCTGGATTATTTGTGTGGGGTGGGGAGGATGGCAATGAATGTTGTTTGAGCAGGTTTTTTCAACTTGGTAGGTAGATGTCAACACTTTCTATAGGAGGATCTTCTGCCTCAGAATCCTGTGTACTGTGTTTCTTAATTAGCCTCTGTACTTTCTTGGCAAGGTTACTGCCTTTTGTCTCTGTTCCATTATTCTGGGAATCATAGCTGCAACCTATCTTCCTGCTGGAAGAGGCAGGAGAGCAGTGTTGTACCACTGTATTACAGCCTTCTTGATGTATCACTGTCCTACAGCTTCCTTGATGTACTGCTGTACTACAGCCTCCTTGCCATCCTCATGTATTACAGCATGAGTCCGCTCCTGACAAGTCATCACTCGTGCGGCCATTCACAGCACAGGCTTCCTGGTCTCCATGTTCTTCCTGGTCTTCATGTTCTTCCCTGTATAACCAGCTTTTTGCTCTCAGTGCTGTCCTTGTTGTATCAATACACAACATTCTTTTAACCCTTGCTTTATTGTTCCTTCTGATGCTTTCACACACAACTGCTTCAGAGTGTGTTTCATCCAGACTCATCTTAGTAATTCTGTTGCAGATCTTTACAGGCCTAAATGCCTCAGGGAGGATACACACGTTTTTCATGTAGTTAGGTTGCTACTTGAAGTATGCCAAACACCTGTAGTTAAACGAAAAGCGCTTCATCTCTGGCTCTGCTGTCTTGAAAGAGCTTTTGGACTTGCAATTGCTGTTTTACAATTCATATTAATTCTGTAGAGTGTAAAATATGTCTATGTTTCTTGTTGAGGTAATAAGCCTAGTTATATAGCTGTCAGTTAAAACTGAAAATTTTGTATCCAGGCAATGGGGTTATGAAGCTGAAGGGGTTTCATCTGTGAACTGACACCTTTAATTTCCTTCACAGGAGAGCGTGAATCGCTACACATTTCTGGCATACAGTTATGTTACTACTTGGCCTGTGGAACCCAAGAGACACTGATGGATTGTTTTTATTTTCTGTTTGTTTCCATACAGTATAGAGAGTTCTGAAACATTTTCACTTGCTGAGAGTGGATGATTCAGTACAAGAATGACACAAACATGTCGTGCAAGCATTCCTGACCATGGTAATTTTTGTAGGAAAGCAATAGGGAAGAAGTGCATGAGAAATGTAGAAATATGAAAGGCAACTGCTGAAATATAAGTAACATATGCCTTGTTTTTTAGCAATGGTGGGTTGAATGTTTAATAGGCAGAGGTCAATGAAACAGCAGTGAACATCTTAATTATTTCTGGATTTACTGCCTGCGTCACAACAAGAAATGTTTTACAGATGACTGCAGAGAACAGATGCAAGAACCCTGGAAAGCTTTGCTAATGAGCATGTGTTTGTAGATGTGTATAGGAAAACACAGCAAGCTGTAAGTGATTTCTTATCATAGAATCATAGAATGGCATGGGTTGGAAGGGACCCCAAGGATCATAGAGCTCCAACTCCCCTGCCACAGGCAGGGCCACCAACCTCCAGGCCTGGATCTACACAAGGTTGCCCAGGGCCCCATCCAACCTGGCCTTGAACACTTCCAGGGACGGGGCATCCACTACTTCTCTGGGCAGCCTGTTCCAGCACCTCACCACTCTTTCTGTAAAAAACTTTCCCCTAATATCTAATCTAAACCTTCCTTCCTTTAGTTTTAGTCCATTCCCCCTTGTCCTGCTGTTGTCTACCCTTTTAAAAAGTTGAATACCCTCCTGTTTATAAACTCCCTTCAGGTACTGGAAGGCTGCAATGAGGTCCCCCTGCCGCAGCCTTCTCTTCTCCAGGCTGAACAAGCCCAGCTCCCTCANCCAGATTTGGATGCAGTACTCCAGATGGGGCCTCACGAGGGCAGAGTAGAGAGGGACCCCCATCAAAGAAGTCACTGCCTGTGTGCAGTCCTCGTTGGTGGAAGAGGGTAGGACATGTGCATATGATTCCCTCATTTCTGAGGGTGGCTGCTGTCTTTTATAGGGTTAGTTGTATGCTGCATCTGTCTTGAGTTCATTTAATTTTTACATGCGTATGGCCAATACATGGTAGACCTTATCAGGTTTTATATATATATGTAGCAAGACAATGAAATAATTTTTTTTGGTTTCAGAAAATAAAACCAGAAATTAATTTTAGGTTACACTGTTGTAGCTTTGTATCAGTTATTTAGTATTGGAAAATCGTATTGAAATGAGTTTGATTTCAACACGTTAAGAAGCCTAAAAATTCAGTGTGTCAGCAAAAAGATTAGCTTCAGCTGCATCTATCAGCAAAACAAGTTTAAAAAACAAGTTTAAAATTTTATAGTTGATATGGATAATTGATGAGGGAGTTTGTGTCATCAGCTCATGCTAGGTCATAAGCCCACACTGATGCAAGGAAACACAGGGCAAGGTTTTGGCGGTGTTATGGCAGGTTTCAGTGTAGCGAATCTTCTGTTCTAGCCAGCAGCTTAGGACATCTAAATATTGATTGTTAATTGTATTCTTAGAGCTAGGGAAGAAAAGGATTCTTATGGTAAAAGTGTGCAGGTTATCTTCCTTTTCTAGTAGGGCCATCACCTGAATTCTTGGGAGGTTAAAAGAAAACTTTAAAGTTCTTTCCATATATCAGTGTATTTGGGGTGGATGTTACACAATTTTACAGCTTGTCTTACCCCCAAACTATTTTGTTGCTAGAGGGTGTCCAGACCTAGAATTTTAAAGACTTTTTAATAACTTTTCAGTTATTTCTTCCATTTGTGCAACTGAATCTGGATCCCGTTCCTGTGGTCAGTCCTGGGCACCTGTGCATATCTCTGGATTTTGAGTCATCAGTCCTGATTTATGAACTACCCATAGGCCTTGCTGAGGAGATACAAAACGTGTATCAAGCTGGATTTCTGGCTTTTTTTTTTTTATAATAAAAGGGAAGCAGTAAACAATGCTATTAATTGTTCCTAGTCATTTCTGTGAAGGCTTTTGAAGAATGAATGATTGTGGCCCATTTCATTAAGCCCAGTGCTATTCTGTGGTTAGCAGTGCTTGCAGAGAATGGACCTGGGAGCAGCAGTGTTGTCTGCAGGGAGGATTTTGAGGAAAGAAAAGGGAACTCAGTTATGAAAAGAGTAAAAGGAAGCAGACTGGAAAGTGGGCGCTGCATAAGTCCTGTAGTGGACATCTGTTAGAGATGGGAGTCTGATGAAAAATGAGAGAGGAAACTTGAGGAGAGTCTCAATCAAGTATAGACTCATAGGATCATAGAGCATCCTGAGTTGGAAGGGACCCATAAGGATCATCGAGTCCAACTCCAGGCTCCACACACATAGTTTCTCTATGTGAAATGATTGATCAACAAAATGCCAAATTTTACTTCAGGGTTCTATATGTTTTAAGGAAAAAAACCCCAAACCAAAACCCCACCTCTTGAAATCAGTCAGACTGGGAATGTTGCTGTGATCTTGACTGTGAAGCACCTTGTCTGCTCCAAGGTATCCCATAGGAACACTTCTCTTTTTGGCAAGTTGGAATAAATCTGATTTGGCTCTGCAGATTCATATTTCTTCCATGAAATGCCTCACTCTGATAGACAGAATATTTTTCCATGTATTGGTTGTCGTTTGTTGTTTTTTTTACATTTAAAAAAAAAATAGTATTAGATATAGGGTCACACTTGATTTTTTTGTTTCTGACTCCTGTTGTTTCAGACATGTGTTTCAGAGTCCCCAGCTCTACTTTCCTCTTCCTAGTGAGTATTGTTTGAGTTCATTGACAAGGCTGGGAGGAGCAGAGAGAACCATTCATTACAGAGTCAGCTGTGAAGGGAGGAAAAAAAAGCTTATTTCTAACTATAATGTAAATTAATCCCACTGTGCAGGGCATATTAAGCATATGTAATTTATGTCTGAAGACATCTGTGTATAAAGCATCAAGAGCAAATATGCCCAGCTGGTGACCTGGTGAATGGCTGCGTGGCAAAACTATATGAAGAATAAAATCTCATTTCTGATAACCTAGTGCTTTGGAGAAAGGGAGGCAGAGTTCAAACTGGTGCAGAAATGACATCAGGTTGTTCTTAGGTGTATAAAACAAAACGAAAAATCCACAAGACTGTGAGGTAGGCTAGAAAATAATTTCTGCTCTATGAAATAGCTGTTACTATGGTGTCTTTTGGCTACAAACTGTAATTTCAGCTGCAGTAGAGGATGAAAATGGATGCTAATGGGTAGGAATTATTTTTTTTTTAATCAAGAGTGCAAGATAGCCTCAATTACCAAGGAAAAATAGAAAATCAGTCTTCCAACTACTAGTAATTACCACACAGTCTTAAAATTGTGTTCATCCATTAAGTACCATTCATTTTAAATTGTGAGCATTTCTGCTTTTTTCCTCAATAAATAAGCCAGGGAAAATTGGTTAACCAGTAATTTAGCCAAATTGTCCAGTTAGTTGTATGCTATTAGACAGTATAGATTTCACATACCCACTATACTATAGTATGGCCCAGCAACTAAATTCTTGTATAAGTTTTGTTTTAATATCTTGAGTGAACAACTGGAAACGTATTAGATACCAAAAAGATAATTTTGCCTAAGCATGATGTTGTTATAGGACCGAGTTCTCACTGTGTTCTGATCTGGTGGCATTTTGTAGGGATATGAGGGTGAAGGCAGGAGGTGTACAGGTTCAGAGGGGAAACACAGGAGCTTATCAGGTCCAGAGGGGAAGGTGGAAAGTTGTTCCCGTCTGCTGTGGATGCTGGAGCTGCTTACAGCCCAGGCCGAATGCTGGAGTTGCTTTAAAAAACTTTTAAGTTTTTCCACAGCCTTACAAATACAGAACTGTTAGCCTCCTGGACCTGACTTTGGCATGTTGCACAGAGAGGACAGGGGTCCTGCAGGTTTCTCTTTAATGAACCTAGTAGAGACTGGGGCTGGTGCTGTAAATGAAGCAAAGTTGAGCTGCATCCGTGATGTGGAAAGTCACATTGTGGTGACCACATCTCCTTAACACCACCAACATGCCCACATATGAATTGCAGGTGCGTGTGGGTAAAGGCAGACAAAAAAGGAGCATCTGGAGAGAAGCAGGATGTGCATAGCGAGGCTATCAACAGAAGTGGCTACATGCTCTCTACAGACAAAGAGGTGCTGGCAGATAGGATTGGTATTTGAAAACAAATCTTGCTCCCTGTGCGTCCTGGTTTAACTCCCGCTGGCTGCTAAGCACCATGGAGCCACTCGTCACCCGCCCACAGCAGGATGGGGAAAAGAATCGGAGAAGAGAGAAAACTTGTGGGTTGAGGTAGAGCAAAAGCTGCACATACAAAGCAAACCAAGGGATTCATTCCCCACTTTCCATAGGCAGGCTGGTGTTCAGCCATCCCCAGGAAAGCAGGGCTCCAGCACCTGTTAACGGTTACTTGGGAAGAGAAATGGCATCACTACAAATGTTCCCCCTTCCTCCTTCTAACCCCAGCGTTTACATGCTGAGACATGACATCATTTGTTGTCGGATGTCCCTTTTTTACACCAGAAAAAAGGTGTAAGAAGTACTAATACTGCATCCCCTCAGTCGTTCCATGACTTACAGGTCCTTTATAAAAGAAAGGGGCAAGAGCTTTTCTTGTACCAAAGCTGATGGAGAACAGACAGATTGGCTGCTCAGAAAAATTAACCTCTTTCACTTGCATCCGAGGTGCATCAGTAGCATCACATGTTCTGGGACAAAGCCTGGTCTAAGAAAGGCCAGAGGGTTCACTAGATGTGCTACTTGGCTGTCAAAGGAGATGTAGGATCCAGTACTTCTGATAATGATTGACATACATTGCTGATGTTGACATCCAATATTCTAACCTCTTCTGTATCTATTGCATTTATTTCCTTACTCTATAGAAGAGGTAAAAACATGGATGCCCTTGTCATGGGGGACTCTCATGGGACTCATGCAAAATCTCTGGGTTTAAAAAGTTTTGGTTATATTTTTTGCAGTAAGTAAAACAAGCTTGTCCCTTAGGTGTTGTGATTCAAAAAGTTAATAACTTTGAAAAGATTCATAATCCTGTTATGGTTAGAGTGGTTAGTCTGGACATCCTTTCTTCAGGTTTTTAATTTCCTTTAGTTTTCAAAGGTAATGCTATACGTTTGTCGTACTTCCCTGACATGGGAGCAATCCTAGGTCCTGAAGTAGCAGATGCAATATTCTTTAAATTTCTTTTCCTTACAAGGAGCTTGAAGAGTTTCAGGTTCTTTGAGGACATTGGTTTTAAAGGAGAGGCAAGGAATTCAGGCAAGTCAAGTGTACTTCTGCAAAATAAGCGGGTTTGGTTATTTCCCTGATTGGCTGAAATGATTGTGGCAGCTGTTGAAGGACTGTAGTTTATTGAAAGGGAGAAAATTATTGTTCCTGCCCAGAAATTCTGTCCATTTAATGGGACAGTTAAGCACAAAAGGTGATGTGGGAAAAAGTGGCAGTGGGTATGAAGCACTGGAGAATTATCAGTGCAGCACTTTATCTACCTTTAGATGGGTGTATCTGAAAGGAATACAAGTGGGTATCCAAGACTTTTAGCATGATGCAGTTAACTTTAAAATCTGCCTGCAGACAATGAAGACAGGAGTAGAAAAAGTCACAGATGGAATTATATTAATGATCATTTCCCATAGTGATTTTGACATTACAAACACACAAGTTATGATTGTTCTAAGAACGCTTTTGTGTTTCTTCCTAGATGTTTTCTCACTTTACTCCATCTTCACTTCAGAACAAGTCACAGTAGCAGCTGCCAGTGGATTGTGTAGGCAGGCATTGGCCTGGAGTAGTCACAGGCAATATTGCAACAAAAATCAGTGACTGACTTACCAGTTCCTGCAAAGAAATGTTACGTTTGCTTTCAGGGACTAGGCTGCCATGACTAGGTCCTTCCCTAAAAATCTTTTTTACCTTGTAACATTGCACTTTGTTGGGAACAGAAACCGCATAGACAAATACCATGTTCTAAATGACAGGGCTTCCAAGATCATTTACATCTATGCTGAACTGCTCTGCAGGTAACTACTCTGTACTGGGCAAATTTGTGCTTGATGTGAGTTGAGTTTGGTGACCAGAGCTCCATGCTGATATATATCTTACATAATTGTACTTCTAAATCAATACTTACCATGTAAGGAGGAACATGTGAATATGAATCCTAAGAATGGAGTGAGAAACATTACTTTAAAATCAAAGAGATCGCTTGTTTTATGAAAGACAAAAAAGGTTTGTTATACAGCAAACCTTGTTCCAAGGTAGTTCTCATGCAGTAGACACTTCATCTTGGATATAAAATATGTTGTTGCACATGTGCACGAACTGAAAATGAAATAAATGTGTTAAAACAATAAATTAATTGACTGCCCAGTCTTTTTTACTGGAGTGCAATTGTTAATCCATCACAGAATTTCCAAGTTGGTAGCTAGAATGTTAAAAATGGTAAGATTTGGTTTCAGGAAGTTTACTTTTTGGTTTGGGGTTTTTGTTGTTTTATATATAAAGGCAATTCTGTCAGTCTGATGACCAATTAAAAGCTTGAAGACTTTAAAAAAACTAATATAGACAAGAATTATACAGAACTACAAGAATTTGGCCCTGCTGAGCAGGGGTTTGATCCAGATGGTCTTCAGAAGTCTCTTCCAGCCTCAGCTATTCTGTGATAAAATTACGCATTTCAAGCTCTGAAAGCCAACGTGTATCCTGATACATCCCCATTCATGCTGGAGATTGTAAGTAAACAACATATGTTTTAACATAAGAAGGGTATTTGATAGCTACCTAGCATGGCTTGCCAAAAAGTGAACAGTTTTTGAGTGAGCTTTGGCTTTTAACAGAGTAAGATTTGTGGGAAACACCTACCTTAAAATACCTCAGAAAATAATAAAGTAGAGAGAGTTAGAGGGTTGGAATGTAACCATCTCAGTATTTCAACAACAGAAGTTTTTCCTGTTCATCTTGTCGACAGAACCTGTGACTTTTTAAGTGAATTGTTTTTAATGAGAGTTTTTAAGGGCTAAATCCCAGTTTCTAACCTTGTTCATTGCTTCCTGCTTTGTTTGTTTGTTTTTTATAAAGAGGGGTGCCAGTTCCTTGCCTGTAATGCTGCACTGAGAGGGGTGCCAGTTCCTTGCCTGTAATGCTGCACTGAGCATGGGTGGGGTATGCAGAGGCTCTCCCCAGGAGAGCCATCCCTGGATGGCAGGGAAATCAGCAAGCAGAGGAAGGCAAGCTGTGAGGAGGAGGGTTTAGCTGCAGTGGGGCCTTTGTTTTGACTCAATTGCTCGCTGATTAATGTTAACAAAAATGCAAGGTGAATGTCATGCCCAGCTAATGGATTAGGTTCCATGAATTAATTGACAAAGAATGATATTTCTTCTATTTGGATGACTGCATGGCAAACCCATTTGTTTTAGATAACAGGCCCTGGTTTCCATGGGGATTGTCCTCTTGCTTGTTAAAGGTATCATTAAGAATCTTTCACATTATTTGAGTTATTTGAATGCTAAGAGCTAGAATTTAAAGCCTATCTCATCTGTAGATGCTTGCATCAACACTCTGCTTCTGGCAGTGAAATCTGAGGAGGGTGCAACTTAGATATTTCCTATTCCTCTTTTTTACTTGAGAAATGTTCAAAGGTAGAGATAAGCTGGATACTTCTGCTCATTCAGGGTCCTGACAAGGTTGTCAGCTAACGTCAGGTGTAGTGATGGGTTTGTGTAGACACAGTTCATTCTATGAGAAGGCCAAATATACACCTTTCCTTTTTAAATGAAAACCACTTAATCTTTTAGGGGTGGAAATCTGTGCAACCAGTGTGGGATATGCTTTGTCACTCGTGGTCATTTTGTAAGTGACACTCATGTCCAAGGCAGTGTTGACTTACAGGAAAGAGCAAGAAGCTGTTTTCCATCTGCCTTTTCATTCCATCTTTCCCTGGATGCCTCCCAGCTAACTAGTACAATCCCGTTATGAAGACTGAATCCAAGGTTATGTAGCCCTAGACCAGTTGCCCAGCAGAAACACCTCAGAAACTAACCTATGGCAGAAGATTACAGCTTTGCCCTCTGTGGGGGTGTGCAACAGCCTAGTAAGCCAAGGAGAATACTGGTGTTAGACTGGTGTCTTTCACAGGCTCAACGGTGAATGACTAACACACACAGACCAGAAAAGTGTCTCTAGACATTATGAAAAGATTCAGAATGCAGTTGCTAAATTGCTGTAATGCTTGTTGAATTACCTTGTTGCCTGGAACATTGTTATCCTCTTCTGTGGAAAGAATTTGCTACAGAAGGGTGAGGAGCAATGAAATGGGAAATGCATGCAGCTTTAAATATTAAGAAGCTTCAGAATAATGCCGTGCAAAGTTTCTGGAGTAATTGTTTTTCTCTGAGTGGAAGGCTTTGAGATGCATGAAGGGAAATACTTGATTTGAAGGCATCACCAGACAGATCTACCAGGCTACATTGAAGCTGATCCTGGTTCAACAGAGCAGCTCATTAATATACACGTTACCGATAGCTGCAAGTGGAAAAAGAATGTTTCCTTGAGGGATATTTGCTCACTAATTTTTCAGTGTTCCAGCAGGCACTGCTGGCTGCTTTTTTTTTATCTCCTTTCAAGCTCTGATGTTTTGTCTGTCTAAAGTTCTTCATCTTAGAACCAATTTTTTTTAAAATGCTTTTTCTTCCCACTTCCATTTAATCAGTCAGCACTACAGCTAATTTAATTTCCTTGTGCTTCTTTGATGTATAAATGGCAATATGACATAATTTGTAGAAGTAATTAAGTAGCTGAGAATCTGGAGTCCTGAATGAAGTTCCACAGTAGGACCCTGAAGAACAGCTCAGGAGTTCTGTAGCAGCTTCTGAATTTTTAATGAAAACACTTCTGATTTCTTTTCTTTCTCCATTCTTCATTTATCTTAATTCTAATGGTGGTGAAACTTGCTTTGGAAATAAGGTTATAAAATCAATGTAATTCAGACTAGATGAAAGATTTAGATTAAAAAAATCTCAACAGCCCAACACACAACAAAAACACCCAGCTTCTCCCCAACTCCAGGGCGTTTTATTAACATATCATTACTATGTGAGACATGCTTCTTTAATAAATGGAGAGTTAGAGATACTTTTAAAAGTAGTTTGATTGACTGAATATCTCCTAGCAACTTAGGAAGTCTTAAATGCAACTGAATGGATACTGCCTGTGGAATGTATTATCAAGCCAAAAGCACCTGCCAAAACCAAACTGATTCCATTCTTTAAAACACATCAGAGAGTAAATACGTAACTCAATATTTTGTCAGCTACCAAAAAAGGAATTTGCATAAGACACGACACGACTGTCATTCAGAATTCAATTTTCTATATATTAAGTACCTCCAAACTAAATAGTACATCTGTGCGGTAGACTGTAAAGTGAATACTGCAGAGTGGTGCACTGCTGTACCAAAAAGCTAACCCTGACTTTCAGATATTTCTTGGTACTTGCCACACATTGGCCACGGCAGCAAGAATAGGATCTTGCTGGCATTTTATGTGGGCAACGACAGGAAAACTCTACTCGGCAAATAAAAGATTTATTGGTTAGAGGAAGAATCAAGCCAAAGCATGGTCCTGACCGCAGAGGGGCGTGGGGGGACTGCAGCTGCTTCTCCGTATCTCAGTCAGACGCTGAAGATACTGTTTTCTCTCATTGCATATATACATAGGTACGCTTCAAAAACACTAATAAACCTGACTGCCTCATAAATGAATTACACTTCAACTCAAAAGAGCTTCTCCTAAGTGTCAACAGTATAAAATATCAAAACATGCGGTTGTTGAGACAGTCTGCAAAAAGAACAACTTAACTTTTCTTGGCAGTAGGAGGCTGAAGTCTACGTCACATGCCATCCAGTGCAGCAGAGTAAGTGGAGTTGTCAAGCAGAACTTTTAATCTGGTAGCTATGCTTTGGTTGGTCTGGCCGTACTGCAGAGTATGTCTCCAGGAGAAACAAAATAAAGGAGAATCACGTTTTATTAAAGTCATACTGGCCTTTACCACATACTTACTGCTAGTGCAGAACAAGGACCTTGCACACGAGCTCTGCACTGAGCACCACTGTGTAATTTGGTCAATGCTGAGAATTTTGCTAATTCACTAGGAAACAGGACAGTTTTTTGCCTGGTGTACAGTGAACTGGATGACAGAGAATAATTGCAACAGTATGAAAATTTGAACATAGTTTAATCAGTGAGCTATTACATTTTATTTTTGTCTTGGATTTGCTGTCTGGTAAGATGATTTAATGACTGTATATTGCTTAGTGTCTTATGGAAAGAGAGGTATTTAATAAAGTACATTAGAAGTGATTAGCCTAGGGGATAGTAGCATCAAGAGATACGCGCTCCACTAGAGATTTCTCTCCATTAAAATCACTGTGAAGAATTACTAAGGGGAATTCTATAAAGTATGTTTGCTTTCATTTCCTTGTCAGATAATTTCATAAACTGGTGAATCCTTCCTGGAAATACTTCTGATGCCTTGGAAGTTTACAAAGAATGCTTGTGAACACCCAAGTGAACTTTGCATGGTTTTTGTGCTGTTTTTGTGACAAACATTTAGCTGAAACATTAGGCACCTTTCAGTGTCAGTTGGACAACTTGCTTAGAAAGATATGATCTGCATGTATCTTTAAAAATGTGTTCTAAGTTGCTGTTGTCGACTTGCACGTTCATCTGCTGCCTTCCAGTTTTAACACTCTTTCAAAGTGTGTATTTCCAGTTGCTGTCAGTGAGTCTTCAAATGCTCTGTCTGAAGGTGGCACTAAAATATTCAAGCGTTAGGTGCTGGTGGAGCCTGAGCCCAAGCCGTGTCTGTGCAGGCATGGATGGAAAGCCAGGACAGGGTTACATGATGCCCTGCTCAGCTGTGCTAGCAGAGAACCTCCTGCCTTCTTAGCTCTGTATATCCTTAGCTCTGTATATCTCCATCTGCTTGGGCACCCCCACCAGGGTGGGGGGAAGGTGCTACTGAGGACCCCATTTTCCCCAGTCCCTTCCCCCACCCTGTGCTGCGAATGGGAAGGGAAGAAGGGAGCAAAATTCTGACTAAAGTCTGCTAAGAAGGGAGTGGTGGGGAGAACGTGTTTTAAGATCTGGTTGCATTTGTTTTAAGATTTGGTTGCATTTGTTTTAAGATTTGGTCGCACTCCTGACTCCAGTTTCACTGGGGTTTTTTTAGTGTAGTGTAATAAATTAGATAGCTTTTTTGTCCTTCACTGTGTTGAGTCTGTTTTGCCCATGTCATCACTGACAGATGATCTCTCCCTGTCCTATCTTGACTCCTAAGCCTCTCAATATATATTTTCTCCCCTGTTCAACTGAGAAGGAGAGTAATAGACTGATTTTGGTGGGCGTCTGGCCTCCGGCCATGGCTAAACCACCACAGCAGTGTAAGAGTTTGCTGCATCTTATGTGTCACCCACCCTGGGAGGGTTAAGCCAAAGCCAAGAAGACAGGAAGCAGGGGATCCTGAAAGGGCCGGCTGCTTCTAAGCGCCCTCTTCCTCCTTAAGGTCACAGACAATGAGGAAAGGGCCTTCCCAGTCTGGGCAGACCAAGAAAGAGCTGTTGTTGAGACAGCATGTGGTGTAGTTCTGTGTATGTCGCGTCTGTGGTGTATGCCAGGCAGGTTGCAGTAGTGGTGGAATATAGATGTGTCGTTTTCACTGTCAGCCATCGTGGGTTGACCTGTCCTTGGGAGTTCTGCCTGCATGAAATGCACTTTGGGCAGGTAAGTGTTTCTGTAGTCTTTCAGCAGGCATCTGCGTTTCCTTCACTTGCAGCATTAACTTGTATTAAGCTTTAACTTGGGAAAAGCTTTGAGACTTGTGGGTGTTTTATGACATTCAAGACAAGACTTTAATCTCAAATTCATCTTCATTTTTGTACAGTTCTGTGCAGCCTTTTTTCCCCTGGAAACACTTTTTTTAAATTGTAAAATTTTGCAAAAGACAGGTATTTAATAGAGAGATAAAATCCTTTATTCTAGTGTGAGTTTTCTGTAATCTAGGTATGCACTAGAAAGGCCCCAGAGATGCATGCAGCAAGAACAGATTGCTGCTTTTACCCTTGTGCAATTATGGTGTAAGTTAGAGTCATAGGGAAATTTGTGATGGAAAAATTGCTTCTATGATATGATACCTCCTTCTGAGAGCTGTGTAGAATAAGATACAATGATAAAGGCAAAATGCTCTCTTAACTAATGCTGGCTTCTCTCTGTACTTCTGCCTTACTGTCATCCATTCACCCTATTTAAAACAAATGTGTAGGGCCTGAACACTCAAAACAGTGGGTTGTGTTGTGTGTACTTCTGTGAAGTTATGTGCATTGAGTCCTTTCTGCTGATCCATTTACAGAGATAAACAGATTAAAACCATATGTATATTTATGTCTATTTATATTATTATGTATAATTTATATTTACATTTCTATTTACTTACAGTGTAATTTTATCTTTAAAAGTAATTCTGCATTAGTTATTAAAATATAAGCACTTCAGCAAATTTGTATTTGAATACTCGGGATGGCTCATTTAATGCAGGAGTCAATGTGAGCATCTGCAAATAATGGTTTGGATATCCTTCTTGGGCATTTGCCCCTGAAATTCGCTAATTCATTTATTACCAGAAGATGGGAGGAAATAGCTGGGGAGTAATTGTTTCCAGTGACTAATTTATAAAGCCATTACAGGCTTCTCAGTTCGAGCATTGTGGTGGTTCAAATCAGCGACTTCTGGCAAATTCCAAGCAAGTATTTTTATTTGCAGTACTAGGGAGCAGTCACATCTGTTAAAATTATTGTGGATGGTTGTTTCTTTGGTGGGTTTTTTTTTTTTGCTTTGTTTATCCTTGCTGTCTCTACTCACAGGTAACATCATGGTGCTGTGGTCAACTTGCAGAACATCAGTACTTAAATCTGTAACAAACCGATTCATTAAGAATTTGGCCTGCTCGGGGATCTGTGCCAGCCTAGTCTGTGTGCCTTTTGACATCGCTCTTAGTGCCAGTCCACACTGCTGCTGGTGGATCTATACGATGCTCTTCTGCAGAATTGCCAAGTTTCTGCACAAAGTCTTCTGCTCAGTAACCATCCTTAGTTTTCCAGCCATTGCTCTTGACAGGTAAGAGAAGAAATGTGCCAGATTCTTCGCTTTTTCTTTCTTCTTTCTTGCTTTGAAACCCTTTTCTCCCTTCTGTATCGGTCTTGTTCTTGCTCCAGTGCTTTGCTAGCAGTGTACAGCTTCTTTCTAGAATGTATTGGGAGAAATAATCTCTTTGACATTGAAAATATTTATCTGGACATTTTTTAAAGGGCTGTGAGTCTATAGATTTGTCTTCAGAGAAGTTTTTAACCTTTATTTCTTCCTGTTAATAATTCTTGTTCAGTAATGGAATTTGAAGGCAGACAGCTGCAGACTGTAGACAAGATGCACGTTTTTAATTGTGGAAGTTGAAAGCCATTGCCTGTCAGAAGAATGTAGCAATGCCTGAAGTAGATTGTTCATCAATTTCAAATTTGAAATGTAGTTTTGTTTTTAAAAAACAGAGAATTATTTCAGAGAGGTTTTGTATTTAGAAGATTGATCTAAAAGAAAAGTGGCCCTTTGGAGACTGTCTTACATTTTTGGATACCATTAATTTTTCTTATTATTGGCAGTCACTGATCCCACATAAATGCACAGCTCTGTCATCTTGACAGTGACTGTAAGGTAGATATTTTTAAGGAAGAGGAGATAAACCAGTGGATCTATACATGTTAGATAAAATTATGTTAGTCTGTTATCATGTCTTACCACAGAATACATTAGTTCTAGAAAAACAAACTGTATATCTAACAAAGTGATATGTCTCTTTAATCTTGATGTCTTGGTAAAGGCAGTATCACTTTCTGTAATGCCCACTGGTGCTGCCACCAGAACAGCATATCATTTGCCCTTCACACGTAAAACTTGTGATCTTCCTCACTAAAAGCACAAACTGCTACCATTTTTAATGGTAAGTGTAAAAGGATAGGTCTCTCATGAACATTCTGTCAGCTTAAAGTCCTACAGTGGTAAGCAAACAGTGAATCACTGCCTGAAATGTGGCGTGCATGTCAGGGATGGAAGGTTTTTTCATGTGGTGTTTTTTTTTTTAAATGCCCACAGAATGTTCAGTGTTTGATTACCCTTTTGCTCAGGGCCTTGCCAACCAGAGCTTGTGCAAAACAAAACCCCATCATACTTCCAGTAGACAGGTACATGTAATTTGTGGCCAACAGCTTTTTCCAAATATGCAGAGAAAAAACCCTTATCATAAAGCAGCTTTTCAAATTAACTATGAGTCTGGCATGTCAGTACAATGTATATGTGCCTCCATCGTGTTTTCTGAAATCTTATGCTGTGTGCAATATACCATCTAGTTTACAAGTACGTAAATGATGAAATCTTCAAAATAATGTTAATGCACATCAGCCAAAGTGTTACAGCCCCAGTTATTGAAAGAATTTTCACCACCAATAATGTGATCCTGAAATCTGAATATTCAGTTTTTCCCTAGCTTTGTTTGGTTTTGTTTTTTTTCTCTCATAAGCAGGTAGTCAGTTGGCAACCCAGTTAGGGATTTTGGGCATTATGCTCAGATACCTTCTGAGAGGCTTCTCGTAAGCACTGTGCTCGTCACTTACTTCACACTTTGCAATCTATCAGTTGTAATTTTTTTTTTTTCTTTTTGGACAGGTACTACTCTGTTTTATATCCTCTGGAAAGAAAAATCTCTGATGCAAAATCCCGAGACCTGGTTATCTATATCTGGGCCCACGCAATAGTGGCTAGCATCCCCGTCTTTGCTGTGACCAACGTGTCTGATATTTATGCCATGTCCACCTGTTCTGAATCTTGGAGCTACTCCCTTGGCCACCTGATATACGTCATCATCTATAACATCACCACTGTGATCGTACCCGTGGCTGTGGTATTTCTCTTTATGATTCTTATTCGCAGGGCACTGAGTGCCAGTCAGAAGAAAAAAGTCATCATAGCTGCCTTAAGGACCCCTCAGAATACAATTTCTATCCCTTACGCGTCCCAGCGAGAAGCTGAGCTTCACGCCATGCTGCTTTCCATGGTGGTGGTATTTATCTTCTGCAGCATCCCCTATGTGACTCTGGTGATTTACCGCACCATACTCAATATTTCAGATATTTCAGTCTTCTTGCTCCTCACTGCCATTTGGTTGCCCAAGGTCTCTTTGCTGGCCAATCCTTTGTTATTTTTAACTGTTAACAGATCGGTACGGAAGTGCTTAGTGGGGACAATATTACAGCTGCACCGGAGGTACAGTAGGAGAAACATTGTCAGCTCAGGTGGTGTGGCAGATGCTAATTTAGAGCCCAATGTCCGTTCGGGGAGCCAGCTTCTGGAGATGTTTCATATCGGGCAGCAACAAATCTTCAAGCCAACGGACGATGAGGAGAACGAGACCAAATCCATTTGCTCTAGTGACTTTCAACAGAAAGAAATTCCCACTGCCAGTTTAGAGGTGGGAGAGACTTTGGCTCACAAGTTTATACCACAGACAATTGCAGACTCTGCAGCTCAGGTGGCCCCAGCTGTGCTCACAGAGGCTGATACAGTAAATGACAAGTATTCCATGCAGTTTGGTTTTGGACCCTTTGAGCTCCCTCCACAGTGGCTCTCTGAAAACCGAAACAGTAAGAAGCGACTCCTGCCTCCTTTGGGGAACACCCCTGAAGAGCTAATCCAGACGAAACAGCCCAAGTGTAAAGCGGAACGAAAAATCAGCAGAAACAATAAAGTCAGTATCTTTCCCAAGGTGGATTCTTAGTAAGAACGGGAGCTGTAAGGGGCAGAGGAAGGTCACCTTCTATTATATGTGTGATCCCATGGATCTTTGTAATGCTGAAACAGGCTGGTTGGTTTTTTTGTTTGGTTTTTTTTTGTGCCAAATATAAACAAACAGAAGGGAAACATATATATACAAGTGTTTCTTATGACAATGTTTTAATGAAAATAATGTATCAAAAGAGGGTGAGTCTTAGTTTCATCTGTGGAATCCCTATGATACCTGCCTGATTATCTTTCAAAAAGCACATGTGGCTTTGGGAACACAGTGTGTGGCTGCAGGATGGAAATATGGCAGTCAGTTTGCTGGGAAACCATGTTGTATTCAAAGGGACTGGGTATTAGAGTAACTTCATAGCAAAGGCTGTAGGGAGCAGAAGACAGATGCAGTCCTAGCGTCCTGTAAATAGACACAGCAAGGTTCTGCACATTTCATTAATGAAGTAAGATGGATTATTAAGTACATCCATTTTCTGTTAAGCACGTTACTTAAATCAGTGTTAAAAATAAAACTTGCTGGACTTTTTGCATAAATTAGTTGTAAAACGTCTGCCAAACATCTAAACTTTTTTAAAACCTAAAGCACTATTTTTGGCTTAAAACTTCAGCAAAGCCAAGGATACCCAGACCATCACGTGTGTAAGACCTGAGGAAGACCTTTGTTTTTTTAAAAACATAATCTTGTAGTTTTAAGTAAAAACCGGATTGGAGGCCATGCAGGACAAATCCTGACTCCAGTAAACAAGTATGTATGTGCCAAGGGCATAAATAGAACACTTTGCTCCTGTGATAAAGGGCATGTACAGGTGTCCCAACAATGTAATATGTGTATTGTGTATGTAACCAAGGGGTCAACCTTAAAACAGACTCATCTGCTGGTGCTGTTTCCTTGTGGTAAAGCTAGCAAGTGAAAGAAATGGTCAAAAATGCAGTAGCCTTGTATATGGAACTGTTAATGTGGGAGCTGGTAACAGACCCTAAAAGACAAGGTTTTGCTCATACTGTTGCTCACTGTTGTCAGAGGTAGGGAGGTGAGCCTTCTACCTTCACAGCTATGGAAACCAGCCATCCTACTCGACTTGTCTCACAGAGTAGACCAGTCAGTGTATGAACATGAGACTTTCAAATCTGGTGCCTAATTCCTGAGTGAATGAAAGTCATGCCGTCCCTGAAAGGCCATCAAAGACCAGCACACCAGCCTTTCTGGGGGAGTTCAGGTATTGTACTGCAGCTTGCCCCCCACATCATCACAGGCATATTGCCTCGTTTATACTGACTGTGACTTTTAAACTATATCAGTCTGCTAGATGACCTGAAAGTATTGTAAACCTGACATTTTAATCCTTGTTCTGTTGCAAACAGTCTTTCCTTCTTCCTTATCTGTGTTCACTGTTGTCTCTGTGTGTGTTGTTTCTTAAAAGCACAGTCTAGTAACATCTCTGTACACCTTGTGGTTCTGCTGTACTTCAGCCCTTTGGTGCATGCCAAACCTTTATCTGTAGTTACTGTTCATGGAAGTAGTTTTCTTTAAAGCATACTTTTAAAAGAACAAGGTGAAGAATCCTGTCAAGTTCACGGTAACTTAGTAAACCCAACTGATTAATGTTAAAAGTGAGAAAAAATTCTGCTGAAGCAGAATTTGGAGACGTACCTATTCTTCCTTTGACATGTTTGAAAAAAGTCAGCAGCTTCTGATGGCTCCAAGGTGGTGGATTTCTACAAGGCATTAAACGCAAATGTTTTAATACAAACGTATTAAAAAAAATTTATAAATAACTGTGTAAATGACATTTTTCTCCATTGCCTCTTTGGTTTTGGTGATCTTCACTTCTTACTGGTTCTAGAACTTCTCAGCTTCAATGGCTCCAGATGGGTGGTGGGAACCCCAGCTGCCCTGTTGCTTAGATACAGGTGCGAGAGAGAAAGCAGGCATAGCTTGTCTGAAATCAGACAGAAGAAATATTCCTGGAAAAGATGTTTCTTCTGTGGCAGAGGTAGAGAAATACCATAGCAGACTTTTTTTAAAGTGTTGATGAAAAGTAATTCAGTGGAGTGTTTGTTTTTCTGAAGTTAAGTGGAAGAACAAATGCTACACAAAAAATTCTGAAAATCTCAAAAGCAGAGTAGGAGTTGTAGCTTCCTTATCAATTTTGGTTAAATTTAATATTTATGGCCCACTTAGATATTAATATTGGTCAAAGACACTGTGATTAATGAATGTGGATAAATGGTTATTCAGATCTGACCTCATTTGAGGAAAGCAAATTTAGTTTTGTCTTTTTCAACTCTCATGTGGAATGAAATGCCAGTGAGAAATTCAAAGAGCTAAATTGCATAGCATTTAGTTTTGTCATATCTGGAAAGCAAGGGGCTGGTTGTGTCTTCTGACTGTTGAGACAGTCAAAGTCTTTCAAAGAGGACATGTAAAAATTTGCTTGTGGGTTCTTTTATAGCAGATCGTATCTGAAGTCAATGAAACCTTTCACCAAGAAATTAACTAAGGTGGTTTTCCATACTTGAAGAATTATTTGGCAATGTTTTTACTCCCTCCTTCACCAGTTTATCCATGTGGATGGTTGAGGGAAGTGAAACAACCCACAAAAGCACATCTTCACATAGAAAAAATAATCTCTGTAAAATTCATAACACAGCTTCTGTGATAGCATTGTCATCAGAAAACAGGGATTCAGGAGACTTTTTACACAAGTTAGAATATTTGACTTGTAGAGTTTGATTTTTAACTTCATCTAAGATAGTGGTAACTTTGAGTCATTCCTGCTGTCTGTTGGCTTCTTGTTCAAATGATTTATACTGGGCAAAATGTTCTCTAGTACAAAAAAAATCAAGACTTGTTTTGTTCTTCATCGTTCCTTTAAAAATAGCAAAAGTTGTTTGGGTTTTTTGTTTGTTTGTTATGATGGTTATTTTTAACCACCCCAGGTGCTGATAAATTTTTCTCTCCAGATTACTGATGAAAGAAAGTGAAGTACAAGGCAAAGCTGTGGGAACTGGAGAAATGAAAGCCTGGAGTAATTTAGCCTGTGCAAATATATTTAAAGGCTAAATCTTACTACCGGAGAATAAACTTGGAGGGAGGAAAGTTAAAACTCATTATTCTAGGGGAGAAAAGTAGAAAATGGAGCTTGTATTAAATAAAGGAAGAAATCTTTTAAAAAGGATGAAAAGTCTATGGGGACAATGTCAATTGAATGTTCCTAAAAATCTTTGAGAAATACTGTGTAATTCAAACAAACATTATATAAAAATTAAAGAGCCCACAAAACCACACAGTCGATCAGCACCACATCATGCTGGATTGGTTGGCTACTTGGCAACATTGTATTTTGCACAATGGGATAAACTTCTAGAGAAAAACTGTTGTTTTCTAGAAATTCCCCAGGTTTTCTACTCTACAAAAGATTATTTATTATCAATTATTATTAATTATTATTTAGCTGCAGTAATGTAATTAATGCATTTGTTACGGTTTTAAAAATATAACTATAGATAATGTTTTGCAGAAAAGGCTGTCTGGATTTCTGTAGTGAGTTTTCTTCTATTCTACTTTCCTGGGAAAATATTCCTGTATCAGGGGGTTACATCTTGAAGAATGGAGAGTAAAGTTGGGCTGTGATTCCAGATCAGAAAGACTGGGACTTAGCAGCTGGTTCCAGCTAAACAGGAGCTGTCCCATCCCATAAGCTGCTGTGGAGATAATCAGCTCTGGAGGTGATTATGGGTTCCACAGAACTCAGGTAGTTTCTCTCATTCCTGTAGTCTGATCTCCCACTGCGTAACTTGATGAAGAATGTAAACAAAGATAAAGCAAAATCCCCGCCTTCCAGTCTTATCTAAGTTCCTGTGTAATTGTGCTGTAAACTATGGAGGAGTCAGTATGAAACAATCAATGGGTTTAGGGGGTTTTCTTTTTTTTTTTTTTTTTAGGCATAAGGGACTCACCCCCCAAAAAAAAGGTATGGTTGAAGTTGTTGCTTTCGAACTTAAAACATTCTTACCTCTTGAAAAGACTGCTTCTTTAGTTGAAGTGACTTACTCTGTGCAAAGTTGGGTTTTCTAAATGGGGTACAATGATGTCTTTAATGATCAAACTGAGACCAAGTTTAGCCACTGCAATCTTCAGTAATTGGTTATTCGAGGACAGTTTAGGAAAAACCAGCAAAACACGTCTTGTAGAAAATCACCGAACTCCAGTGATTTCTTGCTGTGCTTTTCTAGGCATGAGAGATATCTCCAATTCAACTCTTATTTTATAAATCATCGTACTTCAGAGAAGCATCTAGGTGATCACGGAACAAACCTGACCTTTTACCAAAAAGACAAAAGAAAAAAAAGGAAAACACACCCTTTGTTCTGCTTTTCTAGTTCAAACTTCATTCCAAATACACCTGCCACCTGTAACACTATTGGAGATTCTGTAATGTCTGATGATGTTCACAAAGTTCAGTCCTCTACTGGAGACTCTTCTGGCCAAATTTGTAGGATTTGAGATGAATAGGACATGTCATACTCACAGATCATAAGATCAGCTGTGGTTTGAGAGATCCCTGCTAAGCAGCCATTATGTTCAATTCTCAGGTGTGACAGCTTGATGTAGAACCTTCCCTGACTCTGTGTGAACAAGCAGCAGCAGTAAGGAGCCCATTTCTGCACCCCTTGCGAAGGAGCTTTATGTCCATTTGTTACCGCATGCAGAGCTGGGTAACTCTCCTGTCACGGGTCCTTGTGAGCAAGCAGCCTGTAATATGGGAAGCTGACAGAGTCAAACTGTCAGCTGTTAAGGGTATACACTCTGCTGTAGAAAGAAATAAATACTGGGGTATTTATACCTAGCTGCTTCCCATACCTCATTATTCATAGCTAACATAGACTTTTGCCAATAGAGCAAAAGTCAGATTTTTAGTGTAGCTAGTTTGGGACTAGTAGTGTCCATTCTACTGCTTTCTCATTGTCGTTACTGGCCTTAATTACTCAACTTGTGGATGTAAACATCCAGTCTTCTATTTTTGCTTCAAGCTGTCATCTGCACCATCTAAGAAGTGCTACCCATTCCAAACTCCACTGGCACTGCAGGAACAATTGCAGGATTTATGCTGGAATTTTAGCATACCTGGAGCTCAGCATGCTTAGGAAGGGGGCTAAAATACATGTGGTTCACTAGTGTATTCTTTGTATTTGCCTTCAGCTATTAACTGTAAACCACACTGCATTGTTACGACACTAAATAGCAGGAAAAAATTTTGTTCTCTTACTGTCACATCCAGGAATGGGCCAGTAAAAGGCCATGCACAATAAGCACCCTGTGGTGGTTTTGGCCCTAGCTAGAGGCCAAATACCCACCAAGCCACTCGCTCACTCCCCCGTTCAGCCGAAAAGGGGAGAAAATAGATATTGGGAGGCTTAGGACTTGAGATAAGGACAGAGGGATCACTCTCCAATTAGTGCAATGGGCAAACCAGACTCAGCACAGAATAAAGGAAAGTGATTTATTACTACTACAACTAATACACCCCATGAACCGGAATGAGATAAGAAGTGGCCAGGTCTCAAAGCACCTTCCCCCCACCCCTCCCTTCTTAGCAAACTTAAAACTCATCACGATTTTACTCCCTTCTTCCCCCCGCAACATGATGAGGGGAGGGGCAGGGAATGGGCAGTGGGGTTCCAGCAATCCCTCACAAGCTGCTTTTCTTCCCCAGATCTTATCACTTCTACTTCCCCCCACCCCTCGCCTCTTCGCACTCT
>VZTU01023014.1:34723-57929 GCA_013400835.1 Zapornia atra
GAACTTCTACAGCGTGAGTCCTCTCCATCGGGGAGTCACCTCACCACAGGCCTCCCAGCAGGATTCCCCGCCAAAGAGTGCTGACATCCAGGTCCAGACCCCCCAGCCTGGTCCCCTGCAAAGTCACAAATCCCCCAGCAAACCTGCTGAGGTGTGGATCAATCTTCACAGGGCATAGGTGTCTCTGCTCCCCGTCTTCATCCATGGGCTTTGGGGGGACACCCGTTTCACCATGGTCTTCACCACGAGCTGCAGGGGAAACTCTCTTTTCACATTCTTCAACTCCCCCCTCCTGCAGGCCTGGCCTTGGCGTCTGTGCAGCTTGTTACATCTTCTCACTCCCGCTCCGGTGGCAAAGTGCCCCTGCCAGCAGTATTTTTTCTCCTATATGTGATTCACAGAGGCACTATGACCAGCTCTGATAGGCTCAGTCTCAAATTTGGCCTTGAATGGACCAATGTTTTCAAAACATGGGGCCTGCAGAAGCTGCAACTGTGGCTTACAAAAACCACCGAAGGAGCACAGCTACACAAAACTGCAACACACCCATAAAAGCTCTACTGCAGACAGCAAGTAGGTGCCCCCACCATGTAAGATTTAGTTTCTGGAAGAAAAATTTGTCAATCAAAAAAACCCACCTTACTCTGCACAAGATGCAATTCATTTCCTCTGTTTATTGCAATTTTTTGCTGCCAATGAAAATCTGGTTTTAACATACGTGGGTATCAAAGGGAGCGAGAGGGGCCGGTAACCGCCTCTACAGCTTTTAGAAGTTCATCAGAACACGGGCATTAATCCTCACACCCTATTTAAATGTAGAAAAGAAATAAAAAGGGATGGGATTCGGGAAGCCTCTTTATTAATTACATTCCCTATTAATGGTGAATATTCAGGTAAAAAATGGTGAGCGCAGCATTAGTATTAACGAGTTTATTTGAAAGTCATGGTTACCCTTGCATACAAGTAAAGGCGACGCCATCTACGCAGGAGCCTGGACAGCCTGCCGGCTAGAAGCAGCGCCGGCAATTCGCAGCACAGGCTCAGAACGGCAACTTTTCCTTCTGCTGGATTAAACACCCGAAAACCTGTTCTCTCACGGAGGGGGGAAGACGGCAGCTATGAGAATTAAGCTGCCGTGGAAACGGCCCGCGGAATTCACGTCCGCGGCACCCTTGCGAATGGCTTTTACAGCCGACCCCCGGGAAACCCCCCCTCACAGAGCCCCCCATCCCCTGACCGGGGACGCCGGAGGAGGGGCGCAGCGAGGGCGGCTGCACCCCCGGCCGGGGATACGAGCGCACACCGACTCCCATGGAGGGCTCGGCACACCCAAGTTTTAAGCTCTGTATCGGTGCTGCACGCCCTTTGCTCCGCGGACAGCATGCGCTTACCTAAGCGCTACCCGTCCCTTAAGGCGCCGCTGCCGTTACTCGTGCCCAGGGGCCCACGTCCCCGAGCGGAGGACCCGGCGGCAGGGACGGCCGAGCCTCGCCAGGGCACCGAAACCTGACGGGGGGACGCCCATCGCCGTCGCCCTGCGTCCCGCTGGAGGTCTCAGCCGCGCCCGGAGACCGGTTCCCACTTCCCCACGATCTAACCTCCCACTCCTCGGCGCTACCCAGCTCGACCGATCCCCCCCCCCCCCCNNNNCCCCCCCCACTGCGGCAGCGGCGAAAACTGCGGCCGTAGTGAGGCGATACCACGGGCTCGGCAACACCACGGGCTCGGCAACACCACGGGCTCGGCAACACCACGGGCTCGGCAACGGGCCTGGCGCAGCCCAACTTTCTGCGGAGGGGGGGAAAGGAGGGGAAGGACACCCTCCATACAGCACTTATCTCATCTGGACGGAAAAGACAGACTTCGCTGGGATTACAGGGCGATTTCAACTTCGTTATCAAGTGAGAGCTCGGTAACATTTGCATCCCTGGAAAAGAGGTAAGAACAGTTCCCCCAAGACCACCCTCGTCCCGATGGTGCCGTCTCAATTACGGATGGAATCCTGCAATTATCGCGAGAACTCGGTGAGTTGGTTGTCATGGGAACAGCGGCGCTGCTGTGCTGCCGCAGTTGCTCTGAGCTGCCGCCCTCCCGCGGTAAGGATGGCGTGGCGGTCGGTCTGCCGGTGCCCTGCCGAGCGGGGAGGGCTCGGCTCCTCCCGCCTTCTTTCAGCCGGGGCTCCCACAGCTGCGGCTCTGCCGGGCGGCAGTCCCGTCCCGTCAGGGTAGCACCCGGGGCTCCGCTTGCGAGCACGGGAAAGGGCTTCCCTTCTGCTTGTTTGCTGAAGCCTCCCGTGGGATTGTTTTCTGTGTGTGCGTTTGGGGTTTCGTTCTGGAACCCTTCGCGTCTCATCTGTTGCTTCTCTACGGCTTCTTCGGTTACGTTGTCTTTAGCGCTCACTTTCCTGCCCGCCCCGGGGAAATGAGAGAAGCCCCTAAAAAGTCCCCAGGCGTCGTGGAAGGCCCGCAGCCCCCATCCGGGAGCAGCTCCTGCTGCTGTACCTGCCCCGGGCCCGTGTGCAGCGGCCCTTCGGGGAACGCGCCTGAGGCCGGCGCGTTGGAGCGAGGGAGTGAGCGGGTGCACATAGCGTCTCTCCTCTGCCCGCCTCTGTGTACCCCGTCGTAACGTTATGGGCCCGTATGCGGTGTTCCCCAGGGCTCGGTGTTGGGTCCAGTCCTGTTTAATATCTTCATTGACGACCTTGATGAGGGAATAGCACCCACCCTCAGCAAGTGCCAGTGATACAAAGCTGGGAGGGGGGGCTGACACGCAGGACACTGCGCTGCCATCCAGTGAGACCTGGACAGGCTGGAGAGCTGGGCAGGGAGAAACCTAATGAAATTCAACAAGAGCAAGTGTAAAGTCTTGCACCTGGGGAGGAATAACCATCTGTATCAGTACGGGCTGGGGGATGACCTGCTGGAGAAGAGCTCTGTGGAGAAGGACCTGGGGGTCCTGGTTGATGACAGATTGGCCATGAGTCAGTCATCAGTCATGCACTGGTGGCTAAAAGGGCCAATGGGATCCTGGGATGCATCAGGAAGAGTGTGTCCAGCAGGTCTAAGGAGGTGATCCTCCCCCTCTACTCTGCCTTGGTCAGGCCCCACCTGGAGTATTGTGTCCAGTTCTGGGCTCCCTGGTATAAAAAAGACAGGGACCTCCTGGAGAGAGTCCAGAGAAGGGCTATGAAGATGATTAAGCACCTGGAGCATCTCCCCTATGAGGACAGGCTGAGAGAGCTGGGACTGTTCAGTCTAGAGAAAAGAAGACTTAGGGGGGACCTACTTAATGTTTATAAATATCTTAGGCAGGGGATGCCGGGGGATTTGGCCAGCCCCTTTTCAGTGGTCTGTGGGGACAGGACAAGGGGCGATGGCTGCAAATTGGAGCACAGGAAGTTCCGCACCAACAAGCGGAAGAACTTTTTCCCAGTGAGGGTGACAGAGCCCTGGGACAGGCTGCCCAGGGGGGTGGTGGAGTCTCCTTCTCTGGAGATATTCAATACTCGTCTGGGCACCTATCTGTGTAATATGAGCTGGGGAGCTGCTTTGGCAGGGGGGTTGGACCCGATGATCTCTCGAGGTCCCTTCCAACCCCTACGATTCTGTGATTCTGTGATTCTGATTCTGTGCGTGATGCGGTTTGTCCCGTTTTCTGGTACTGAAATAAAAAGCTGCATTCTGTCGGCCTTCTGAAAATTGCCAGCGTGTGTCTCGTGCTCAGGTACCTAATTCCTGTAGATTCACACAGTTTATGCTGAGCGCCACGCGTTTCTCGTACCTGAACTCAACATTTGAGTTTACTGATATATACAAGATGTCTGTAAACACCCTCGTTCCTTTGTTGATGCTAACTTTGCCAGTCCGGGTTGTTTTGTGTTGGTTTTTTTTTTAAAGCCATGACATTTCCTTTGGTGTGAGATAACTTTTAAGTCTTAAACCATTTAAAGTTTCTTTGACAGTAAGCACACTTGAATACTTTGGTTGGCTTGATGATATAAAAATATATTTGTGCATATGTTAAAAAGTGCATGCTTGAGTGGCAAGCTAGTCTGTACTGGAAAGACTGAATTGCTGCAAGGGATTTGAAACTTGATTAATCTACATCTGCAATATTAATGGGCTTGTGTTGCTCTGTTATGAAACTGATAGTTTGTAAGGTTGTTTCTTGGTTATTTTTTTTCCAACTTTAGGTCATAATGGATATTACAAGGGGGAGCTTGGATAAGATTTCATGCCCTACACCTAGCTCAAGAGCTTATCCTAATTGTAGACATTTAAACACATATATGGAGTTATTAACACCAGCGCCATGGTTGCCAAAGGTAATTGTTTTCACCTTGAGCGGTTTAGAAACCATATGCCTAATTATTCTTAGTAGAATGATAAAGAAATAATCTGCTTTTTTAGCTTCACGTAGAATTTTGGACTTTACAGGTGTGGTAAAGGGTCATGTGAAAGTTCATGGGTGTGGACTGCACTTTCTGAATGCATGGAATGCTGTTTAACTTCATTTTTCTGAATGTGTTACTCTCCCACAAAAAGAGCTGTTCAGCACTACAACCTGGGAAAGTTGGTTATCTTCCTCTTTATATTGATGTGGATTATTAAATAAATCCTATTTTAAGGAAAAACTTCTGAAATTCTGGCAATACTGTGTACATACACAGCTGAAGGCTATTGATGTGTGAGCCAGTATGTGCATATTTTCACTTGCATGTCATTTGTGTCTTTAAATTTACGTTGGAATAGAATAATTTTGCTTATTAAAAGAAACATTTGAACAGTCTTAGCAAGTTGAAGTTTTGACTACAAGGTTTTCTCAGGATATATTTGAATCACGTTTAAATAAAATTTTCATAGCATTCCAAGAAATAGGTCACCTCCAGGATTCAACAAAGCCCAACAGAAGTAGGTATTCTGCGAAAATTAACATTGGGGATCAACTTAATTTTTGGAATGTGATTTGTGATACCATTGTGTTCTGGTTCTGGCCAGACCAGAGTTACTCTCCCCCAGCAGCCAGCCCAGGTGAGCTGAGCAGGCCTGGGCTGTTTCCCACACCACCTGACATCACTCCCCCATAAAAGGGGCTGGTGGGGATGGGTGCTCCTGTGTGCCTCCAGGGCAGTCTGAGTGCTTCTGGGGGGCTGTGTTGGTCCTTACATCGTGCAGCACTGTAGTCTGGTTGGTAAGGTAACTCTATGTTATTGCTGGGTGGGAATGTAATTGTCTGTTACTGTTCTGCTTTGATGGTGCTTTTGTAAGTAAACTGTCCTTATCCCAACCCAGAGAGGCTCTGTCTCTTTCTCCTGCAGGAGAAAGGTGTGTGGTGCTCAGCCACTGTTTGGGGCTGAACCACTACACATTGTGGGATGTAGGAACTGGGATTTGGTTATTAGAGAGTTGCATCTATCTACTAAGATAAGTCCAATTGTATTGTACCTCTGTTCCCCTGTCTGTAGGATGGGATCATGCCTAGGTACTGCAAAGCGTTAAAATAATTTTTGTTATAGGTTCACAGGTGGGTATTAAGTTTAACATCAGATTAATTAATTAATTAACCTGAATCCAGGTTCTGACCTTAACATCATGGACTTCTACATGAAAATTTCATTCTCTTGAGTCTCTCGAGGTTGATGGATTAAGCATAAGCCCTTCAAAAACAATAAAACACTCTCTAGTATGAGTGGGATGCTACCCACTGCAGAGCACCCATGGTGTCAGGAAATGGACAAGGCTGTTGTACACACAGGCTCTTCACTGTTTGGCTGTACCCTCTGCTGCAACAGAAATGGCATAAACCTTTGGAATTATTTTGTAGCTTGGCAACCCCCAATCTAGGGAGTCTGTGGAGTGGTGAGTTTGAGAATCAGTGTGATATTTAAGAAGCAGAACTCTATATCGCATCTGGAAATGGTTCTTTTATTTAAGTACTCTGTGGTCTTGTATAGAATTGTTGTTAGCCTTTGTGAGAGCATGTAATTATTGTGATTGTTTCTTTCTTCTCTCTAAAAATTTATATTTTTATGGCAGTAATTAACTTGCATTTCATAGGTTGATTCACCTGTCAGTTTAGCTGGTAGTTATCAGAGAGGTGGTCTAGAAGACTGCTGTCTGGAAGAAAACAAAAGTGATGACAGAGAGAAGCCTGATGTCGAGGAATTAAGAACTGACCAGCAAACCACAGTGGAGAGTACAGCCTTCTTTCTCCAGAAGTGTATGCTGAATCCCAACGAGTTGTCAGGTGTGGGAATGACTGACGCGTTGTTGTGTTGTGGCTAGGCCAAATGACATGTTCCTCTAGTTTGGGTAACATTCTGTTGGTGGAGAGAAAAGAAGATGCAAACAAGCAAAATTCTAGAAGGAGTTGTCAAAATCCATACCTTTGCTTCTCTTTGCTATCCACCTTTGAAAGAAACATGCTATTACTGCCATTGCCACTACAGTATAGGTCGGGTGGCGTGTAAGCTGTGACAGTCACCTTCATCATGGCCTGAAAGATCAGGAGATACCACCTTCATGTGTTCTCTGGAACCGTGTCAGAAAGTGGCTTTTGGTGAGGTTTATCAGAGTTTTCACAGAGATGGTGATCAGTTGTTAGAAACTCTGTATTCTAATAATGGCCCACCAGTCCCAAAATTTGGAAATTATAGTTGTAAGTTAATGTGTTTAACAAGTGAATAATGCTAATACTAATAACATAGTTCAAATATAAATATGCAATATCTCATTTTAATGAAAGCACTTCTAGAAGTGCTTCAGATGGCAGGCTCTTGGTATTCAGTAAATTCAACTTTCTAGAACTTCAGACTATTTAAAAATAGAGAAGCCAAGACCAGTATGTGAAGCAAAAAGTTTGGATAACTCTTCAAGTTTATGTAAGATTTCATGACAGAATTAGGGTCAAAAGAAATCCCTTCATTCCTGCTCTTGTGTGTAACATGAGTCCTGGTGTACTGTTGTGTCCTGGTGTACATACTGTTTTTTTCAGCAGTATTGCACTGTAGAGACTCTGTAGTGATCCTTAAATAATAGAAATTTATTTTGGTCTCTTAATTGTTTACATTTCCAACAGTATCTTTAAAAAGTTTATTTCAGATCTATTTTATTGTGAAAGACTTTCTTCCCCTGTGCTTTTCAGGATGTATCTCTCATTCAGATTCTGGAGATGAAATGCCAACTTTGAAATTCGGTGAACCTTCCCAAGGAAAACGAAGTCATGCAACACCAGGTATTACTTTTCAGGTGTATAAAGTGAACAGCATGAGAAAACTTTTTTTTTTCTTGTTAATGCTTCTAGAAGAGTTTGGGACCATAGTCTATTTTTGTGCATGTTATATAGTTACAAAGAAATACTACAAAATGAAAATGTATATATATGGTGATATTCAAGAGGTGCTGAATTCTTTATTTAAAGATTATTTTATTAAAGGACATTCAATTTCTTTAATGATATGATAGCATTTGAATTTTACATAGATTCAGTCAATTTAATAAGGCAGAATCCAGTGACGATTCTGTCTAGTGGAGCAGTGCTGGTCATCTAATGTAGTACTACTCATTTCTTCAGAAATTGGATAGAATTCAACTTCAAAGCTTCGCTCAGTAGTTTTAAGTTCAAATCCATTGGCTGGATATCAAGCCAGTTGAAATAAGTGCTCTTTTTTAAAAATCTTCTGTTCTTGGGGCTTCCCTGGAATTCAGTTAGATTATTATAGCTCTTCCTTTGCTGTATCGTTCATCTCTTCTTATGGCATAAAGCATCACAGTAAATGCTTGGGATCAATGGGTGTGTAAAGCATTTGACTTCAAAAGATTAGAAAATGGAAAAGTATTTCAAGACTCCAAAACTCTGACATTTGTGTGATAGGGATGGTGCTATAAATACTTCCTCTGCAATTCTTATGGAAGCAAAGTTTGACCAGAAAAGAGGGCAAAGCATGAGGATGCTGTAGGAAGAGGAAAGGCAAAAAGCGATCAGAAATTGTAATCTGTGTGTTTAGAGGAAAAAGGGAACAATTCGGACATCTATTTTAATTAAATAATGGTAGTTTCCATAATGTTTTGATAGTTCTATTTTTCAAAACAACATTTTTCTAGAACTAGTATCAGAATCTGTTTTTGCTAAAATATATGTCAAGACTGAAACTTCTATAACATTTAAAGGTGGAGATACTACAGTCTCTCAATTCCAGAATCATTCATTTTAATGAATGGCATTTCAACATGTATTCTACTAGTCAGGCTGAAGAAATTATTGTTTTTCTATTTTTAAGCTTATTGTGTGTGTTTTTTGCTGATACTGGGTGATCCTGTCACTTTTCCATTATAAATTTTAATTGAATTGCCCAAAACAGGGCTGTTCTCCCTCCACACCCCTATGTCCAACTGCTACAGCTCAGAGTTTGATTCAGCATTCTGTTAAAGTCTTTCTAATTTTTCCCTGCTATAAACAGGTTTAGAAATTAACATGACATATATATGCTTGAGAATAATTAGAGTAATTGTACTCTTGTCTCTGGTTGTTAACAAATTACTTTTTTCTTAAATTGAAATGCTTCAAGGTTTTTTACATTAATATAAAATATATTCTACAGCAAACTCTTCCAACTTGGAATATTCTGAAGAAACAGACACAGATCCTCAGATTCAGACAGCTATAAAGAAAATGAATAAACTTGACACAGTGCTGGCAAAAATACATTTCAAGGAGAGAGCAGTTAAAAAACAAGGCAAAGAAATGAGGGCAAAGTTCTGGGAGGAACTTCAGGTTAGAAGTGTTCTGCTTGTTTTGTAAATAGTTTATCTTAGAGTACTGTCTTATAGAATTATCACATTTCACATACGCATTGTTTTATTAAATAACTTGGTCAGCTGATTAAAGTGAAATAATGGATCTTAAAAAGTAACTTTCAGTAAGTTTTAATATGTACTGGCTGTGCAAGCTTTGAAAGAAGGCTGTGGTCCTTAAAAATTGTTATGTCCAATAGCCAAATATACAGCTGTCTAAACATAGTCTTATACTTGAGCTTGCGGCTTGCTAGTATGATAGGTGTGACAAGAGGCAACGTCTGTGAACCCAGACTTATAAGCATTTATTCTGCTCTAGTGTGACAGTTGCTAAGCCTATTTATTTCAGTACTGCCTGTCACTGATGAAATTAGAGGTGCCCCCTTGAGGCATAAGTGCTACAGTACTGGTCCCTAGCAGTTAAATGTCACTGTAAGCCTTGAAGCATGAGAATTGGTGTTTCCTCTGAGGGTAGGTATTGTATAATTTACATCAGTGCAAATGTCAGTTGCTAAGTAGACACGATTGCAGCTATTTGACTGCATCTCACAATTTCAGTGGATTTGGATCCAGAGTCATACATACATAACAGAAGTACTTTGTCTTGTGGAATGTGCCTCTGTAAGAGACAGGGTATAACAGAGGCTTTAAAGTTCCACTATGCCTTTTTCCTAACTTTAGGAGATGTTCAAATAGCCTCAAGAAGAAAATGAAGCAGTAAGTAAATGTTGCCACTGAATAAGGAATTTTCAGTAGGGTCTGACGCTCATTAGGCCTGATAAGAGATGCAACGTATTTTGATTTAAAGTATTAGCTTTAAAGTAAATCTTGCATGCATCTGCATATTTGTTTTATTTCTTTTGAATAGTCTATAAGAACCACTGGAAACCACGAGGAGATAGAAAACACAAACCTTTTCTTAGCTTTGATCTCAACATGGCAGGGTATGGTTGGTAAGTAAGAAATAAATAAATACCCTGATATGATTATCCTGTATTTTAATTAATATTAATATTTTTGTTGGATACTATAGAAATAAAGCTTTCAGACAATAAAATAATATTTGCATATAAAAATACTTCAAAGGAATACTTGAAAAAACTCCGCAAACCTGAAACAATTTTTGTGTTACCACAAATGTAGAAGTAGACTTCAATATTGTTTATAAAAATTGCATTTTTTTCAAAGAACTGGCTGTTCTAGAAGAGTAGAAATCCAGGATAAGTAAAGCTTGCTTTTTTCAATTTGATGGCAAACACAGATGATTTCAGAAAGGATGCATGACTGAAAACACTGATATATTAATGTTCATAGGAAGGGCAGGCAATTAAAAAATAGGCGTAAAAACGTTACTTAGGAGTTCTAGGGATGTTGGCCCTACCACACATGTATTTTGGAGAAAATTGGTGAGGGTCTTATAATATGACAGGTTCAGAGTGAAGGAAATTCTGAGTCTTTTTAGGAATTGTTAAAAGGAAAACCAAAAGAATGGTATGGAATTGACACACCAAGTACTGAGCTATATGGTGGAAAACAGTGCAGAAAGATGGGTGCACAGCCTGGGTCTTGAGTCGTGGACCTAAAAGGAGTATGAGTCATTTACATTAAATTTGATACTGATTATGTCACATTTAAATTCTTTTAGAAGTGAATTAAGATTCTGAATATGAGAGAGAATTTGAGTAAAAGGGATCATCAGATAGTACAGATTGTGATCCTAAGGAAAAGGCATGAATATGAAATGTGAACTTAGCTTTTTTTTTTTTTTTTAAATTGGCTTTTTTTCCTGGGAATTCTAAGGAAGAAAACTTAGGGACGATGACAGTTGTTATTAACAAGTGAAACTGTTAAAGACATGCTAGCAGAATATTCCCAGGAAGAAAAGACCAGGAAGTCCGGTAAGAAGCTTTCTGAGTTTCATCATGATACAACAATGAGGACAGAAATAGTCCAGGTGGAAATAAATACACAAAAAATAAATATTTGCACTTTAGTCTTTCAGTAAAAGTCACTTCCATCTTGAAGTAGTATTTAAATTCTACACCTGCACCAAAAGGAGACAAATGACTAATGAAGGACTGAGTTCTTGAACAGGAAAAATGAGCAAAGTTAATGATGTAGAGAAATGTGGACTGTGATACATAACAAGAAGACTAAATATGAACCAAATTCCAGTGAACACCAATAATGTAAAACTATAGGTAGAATAGGGAAAGAAAAGTTAAACTATTTAGAATTGTTTTCTCTACTGAGTCAGAAGGACACAGTTCTCTTGGTGTTGTGGTTGAAAAACAGTTAAGAATACACAGAGGATATATGTGCTTGCAGGGACATGGAAAAAATAAAATATTGGGTATTTTAAAATATCCTTTTTCATTCTGTGGCTAGACTCTTACTGGGGGAGACATTGAAACGAACGACAGGCATTCTGCTCACAGTATCTTTATTGGGAGGGGCAGGGACTAAACCAGACTCTATTTGTTAAGAACATACCAAGTCAAAACTGCTTGAGTGTGAGGGTTTTTTTTAAAGTTTGCTGTTTGAATGATCTGTCTTGGTGCTGGAGTTCAGAGAGGTGTCAATTATATGTATATTTTGCATCCTGTCCTTAATCTGTATACCTTAGTTGACAGAAAACAGAATTGTAATGCATCCTGTCTTTTTTCTTGTTGGGGAGAAAACAAGGATTTGAGGTCTGAATGTTATTGCTGAGCAAAAATCTCTGCTTGAATGTTGGAAGTAGGTGCATAAAATGGTAGCAATGTGTGGTTAAAACACTTCAAGAAAACTTACTATTACAAGATAACCTGCTTTTATTTCTGTGATAAAATTGGAGTTATTAAGGGAAGAAGTTTGATACTTGTGATATTTATGAAGTTTCCAGTAGATGTCAGGATTTAGTCTTAAATGATCTTTGTCTTGAATTTTCTGAGACATGCTAATGCCTTACTTTTCAGGTCTGATTGATTTATTTAAACAAATGGCTTGAGAGCTGCACTGGTTGATACTGAAATGGAATGCAGTTTACATATTTTACCTTTCAGAGCTTGAATTTTACCAGGAGCTTTATTAAATAAACTATATGGGGTGCTATTTAATTATAGCTTCTAAAGTGACTGCAAAATCAAACACAAGTTTTGGGTCCTAAATAATTAGTAACTTCTGTCCTATCCTCCCAGGCACATACACACACGGCAAAAATGTAAATCAAGACTTAATTAAATGGCCTTAAATTAATTCCCCTGTGCTCTTGTGTAACAAAATCTTATTTTGAGTCCATTAAACTTCATTATTACAGGATGTTGGTTATTTTCTTTCTCTCTTTCTGAGAAACACATTTTTCATATGTGATTTATATAGTTTTGAGTGGTAAGCATGCAGACTGCAAGGTAATGCTCCGACTTTTACTTCTGATAGATACATGGCAATACCATGACTGAGTTTTTTTCTTTGAGTAACTGGAACAACTTGTGCATGCTAGGGCACTTGAACACATTTTTCCTAGACTATACCCTTGACCTTATCCACTTGGAAGTCTAATATTTCATGCACAGGCAACGCCAGCTGTGAAAACTCAGATATTTTATTCTCATTGGAAGTTCTAGATGACTCACCATGTGGTATCTTCAGTGGCTTTTGTACTTCAGGGCCTTGGGTCATATCTTCTAGAATGTAATAATTTCTCCTGAATGGGCAGTAGGTGTTAAAAACAAGAACTTAGCTGTATGAAACAGCGTAATTATTCATGAGACATGTTATACTTCACCCTTTTTTTATTTCTTGAGAAATATGGTGGTTATGTAACTTATTCAAATACCTTTTTTAAAATTTCATGTGTGAGATCATATAGTATGATACATGTGACTCTAGGTAATCTTTAGATACATTTAAATTTTACTGAAAAAAATCCTTGCAGAGCCCTCCCATGCTGAAGAAGATGAAATATGTACATCAGTATTTCACACACAAATTAATCCAGAAGATTATTCTTGCCGTAACCCCCAACATAATCAGGGTAAGCTTTTTTAAACTGTTTTGCCATATCTAGAAATACAAACTATACAATATATACAGTGAGTGGGCAATGAAGGCTTGGCCATTGAGGCTAGGAAAATGAAATCAAAAAAAGCAAGGTTGCTTATGTTTTTACAAATGATAAAAGAATACTATTCATTGTGACTTATGTAAAACATCTTGCTCAACAAGCTAAGAAATTTTTTTACTCCCAGGTTTATAAAACAAAGTGATGAGATGTATAACTGATCCATTGTAAAATGCATAATTTTTTTCACATTAATTCTTTAAAAACTTGTCTATACTTTTATTCCAAGTTACTGTAACTTCCATGAATAGGCTTATATTCAAGAAACATCTAAAAATGAGGAGTGGTGCTGTATAGAGTTTCAGCTGTCTTTAATATTTTTTGTTTGTTTGTTTTCAGTAGAAATTGCATGGATATTGACAAACCTAAAACTTGAGACAACTCATTTTATGTTTTGTTGTGCTGATTGTTTTAAAGGCTTCATTGTTTTTGTGGTTTAAGTACTTTCTGGCAAAAATCAAACATCTGTGCTGATTCTTCTACATAACATTTGTTTATGTGCACTGTCTAGAGGTTTCAAATGCTGGTAGTAGTGTGGTGTGTCCAACACTTCAAAATAAATGGAACTCTGCTCTTCTCCCTCTGCTTTTTCCCTATTTGAAATTCAAATTTGTATGGTTGAGTAACTTCTCACATGTGTTGTGACATAAGAATAGCTTCATCTGCCATTGCTATCAGCTGCAATTGTTTATTTCTTTGTCATGTAGCATTCTATATAAACAGAAAAAAGTCTGTTTTCCTGGTCACTGGCTGAGATTGCAAGGATGTAACAAATGTATGTTCGTTAAGGTTGAATCATTGATGACAGCAGAATCTCTGCACTTAGAATGCGACTGCAGTCACTTGCAGAACATGAGGTCCAGGTTTAAGAATTACAACATGCAGTCAACTGCCTTGTCATTTTATCACTCATCTTAGTCCACCAGTATGTGATCTTAAATTTGTGTTATTAAATGTCCCTTGTCACTGCGTTGGAATAGTGCTGTGCTTTTGATATCTCTGTCTTCCTACCATGTGTCTCTTCCTCCTTTAAAATGAAGCTCGACCCTCAGCTTCTATCTTCATAATTTCTGAGTTGTACTGGAGGGTTCTCGAGTAGCAATGGTGGGTTTCATTACCAGTATTCAGGACAGCAGTGCTGTTCTCAAGCTGCCATGAGCTTGGCATGGTTTGAAGTTGCTGTTGCTTGCACTGTAGTTGAGATAGTCTACATTCTCCTGGTTGGGGAATGTGTGAAATAGATACCACTTACAACTTATCAGCAATAAATTACTTCAATGAATGTTACCATTTCTGCTGGAGGCTTTTGATACGGTTTCTGAATAGCTAAGACTTATGGTTTTGGTTACTTTTGGAGTTCTGTTTAGCAGTTGTCATAAAGGCAGACCCTGAACAAGGGGAGCTTAACATATGAAGAAGAATGTATGTATTAGTGTTACAATATTACTTCAGCTGTCCCAGCAAGATTTGGGGGCATCCACAACTTCTTTAGGCATCCTGTTCCAGTGTCTTGCAACCTTCACAGTAAAGAAAATCTTCCTACTATGTAATCTAAATTAACCTCTTTCAAAAAAAAAAATAATTATTATTTGCTCTATCATTACATGGCCTTGTAAATAGTCTCTCTCCAGCATTCTTGTAGGCCCCCCTGAGGTACTGGAAGGCTGCTATATTGTCTCCCTGGAGCATTCTCTTCTTCAGGTTGAACAAGACCAACTCTCTCAGCCTGTCTTGATAGGAGAGGTGCTCCAACCCTCTGATGGTCTTTGTGGCCCTCCTCTGGACTTAATCCAACAAGTCCATGACCTTATGTTTGAGGCCCAAGTACTCCAGGTGGGGTTTCACAAGAGCAAGGTAGAGGGGCAGAATCACCTCCCTTGAGATGCTGGTCATGCTTCTCTTGCTGCAGCCCAGGATATGACTGGCGTTCTGGGCTGCAAGTGCACATTACTGGTTTATGTTGAGCTTTTCATCAGCCGGTGCTTCCACATTGTTCTCCTTAGAGTTGCTTTTAATTCATTCTCTGCTCAGCCTGTAGTTATGCTTGAAATTGTCCCAACCCATGAATAGCTCCTCGTACTTGGTCTTGCTGCACTTCATGAAGTTTGCATGGACTCACCTCAAGTTTGTCACAGTCTCTCTGAATAGCATCAGTTCCCTCCAGCTTGTTGACTGCATCACATGCATCATGGAATATCCTGAGTTGGAAGGGACCCATAAGGATCATTACGTCCAACTCCTGGCTCCACACAGGGCCAGACAAGTCAGAGTATGTGACTGAGTGCACTGTCCAGTTGCTTCTTGAAAGCGTGGGTGTTTGGTGTGTTTTCCTCATTTCAGGATAGAACTTGTCATGTTTATATTGATTGGTAAATTCTTATATGGTCCAGTTCCTTGATAGATTCATGATATTACCTGGTAATGTCAAAGATAGTTTGGGATGCTTTCAATAAACTGTTGTTCATTTGAACTGTGACAGCCTTTTCTTGGTCAGATGCAACACCTCAGTCCTTTAATGTTTAATTACAATTTATTTTGTGAGTTCTCACTGATTGGTGAGAACACTGCACAGATTTTGTCCACAGTGTGTATATGGATGCTTGGAATTTATTTCATATCTTTGGGAATTTGCTTTCAACCTGCCCACTGTGAAAAAGTTACTTCTATGTAAACTTCCATATCTTAGCGTCTATTATCTAATTTTTTTTGGAGGGGTGAGAGGTGGGGTGGGGATGGGCGTAGGTGCATGGGGGGTGTGTAGGCAAATACCCCACCCATTTCTCAAATCTCTACTTTCCAGCAAAAACAGTACCATGCCTACTTCTGAAATAGTTTTTGAGACTTAGAAGTTGGTTGTATTTACTTAGACTTGTGATAAATATTTGCTGTTCATAAAAGAATTGCTGTTTTAAAACTGTAAAGTCTCTGAAAAATAGAATATCTGACCATTTTTGTATGACGTTGTTGAAATAATAAAATAGGTGTGATGTTGTCAGAATATCATGTGGTTGTTTAATAACTTTACAGCTCTATGAGAACTTTTATTTTTAAAAAAATTTGTTTTATAAGCTGTGTTATAATAATATCAACTATATCATCTGCTCTTCAGCTGTTTTATTTTAAAAAAATGTACTTGATATGTCTCCAAATAGTTCTGTGGTTTTAAAAAAAATTATTGTCTGGTTTTGTACTGATGAGAAAACTGAAACAATGATAGGGTTTGAAGGAATGCTGTGGCTTTTAAAGCTGCCATGTTTAACATTTTTGAGGTCAGAAATCCAAAAGTATTTTAGCCTTCACAACATTGAATGATCTCATAAAAAAAGCTTAAAAAGGATAATAGATTTAGCCAATAGTTATATTTTAAATATAGCAATGTATTTTATATAGACAATGAAGACGGCATATAAAAACTTTGTCTATCCACTTTGTATATTTGTTAAAGATGTAAGTGGGATTGGTGGTGTTACAGCTCTCATTGAATCAGAAAGGAACAATCATAACTTAGCAACTTTTCTTCCTTAAACTTCAGATTATCCAAGTGAATTAAAACAAAATGAATTTCTTAATCAAGCAGAAAAAATGCATAGCCAAAGTAAAACCAAACAGGATTTCATTAAAAGGAATGTAGAGGTAAGCATTAAACCATCAACCCTTTGTTAAATGTTGAGTATTAGATAGTATATGAATATTTCTGGAGTCAGTTGAGTTTTTTTTATTCAGGAATATTAAAAGCTAATTAGGCATAAATGAAAAAAATCTTGCTGTTAAATCTTGTTGATGGCAGAGAGTGGGGTTGATACTGCTTCTGTATATTTGCTAAAGAGTACTGGAAACTCAGTTGTTCTGTTTGTGACTGGTTAGAGCTTGTTTTGAGGGCAGATACTTCCTAAGACTTTCTTTAAATGTGCTTGCTGTTAAGTTAAAGAAAGGTGTTCTATACATAGATAAGGAACAATGCAGGTTGTTTGGATATGGGCTCCTTATTTACAGAAGACTTCTTTCTGATAGAAAATAGATGCCTTGATTTTCATGCTTTTCTGTGAAGATCTAGTAGCTATAATCACTTTTTCATTCAATGAAAAATATCCATTCCCCTGCTATGTCAACAACTGTTACAAGATTAACAATTTATTGTATGTAGGATGCTGGATTTTTCTGTCAGAGTGATAATTTGTATTATGGGAATAAGCAAGATTGGGATGTTATTTTCACAGTTTAAAAACTTTGTTATAGTGCTGTGTGAGTTAATGGAGTTCTAAAATTTTTATGGTGGTTTTTCTTTTTTCTTGTGAATATTTCAGCTAGCAAAGGATTCAGGAAACCAGATTATTATGCTTGAGGGAGAAAGGAAAAGGCTAATTGAACTATTGAAAGACACAGAAGATGGAATTGAATTGCAAGGTCGTGGGGTATGGCAACTTTAATTTGTACCATCCTGTTGCATTTGGCTTTTTACAGTAAAACTTTTTTTTTTGTTTAAGTCTGACCATGAAGCAACATACTGAGCTATGAGAGAAAAGCTGGACAAATCCAAGTGGCTTTGTCTCCAAGAATGAATTTTCATTGGCTGCTTTGTTCATTTTATCAACACTTTGACAGGCCTGGCCTCAGAAAAACAGCAGAAGTTAAACGTGGGTGAAAGGAGCCTTAGAAATATAAGAGAAGACGACCTATTTTCTCTGTGTAAAATGTGAAGTTACAGCCTGTCAATCTGAGTGGCTAGTGCTGTAGTCTTTTATAGCAGGGCCAGTAAACTCTTGGAGTTTTTTGAGGACATCAACTTCATAATACATCAGTAGAGGAAATAAACATTGATGATGCTAATGTGTGCATTTAGAAAGATAACATGCCAGCTTCTAACTCATTGTGTTTTAAAAATATACAGAGGAGCCAAGTCTGCTTAAATATTACGTGTTTATGCTTATAACATAATTTTGTTAAAGAGTGTGCAGTCTGCATACTGCAGTGGCTAGCAAGAGCTGAAGTAGAGAGACCTTTCCTCATGGAGAGTTAAAAAAGTGCACAATTGTCCTGCCAGTCGCTGCTTCTAGGAGAGTCTGTGTCACAAAATAATTCCCAGTAATGTGGAGACATCAAATAGTCTTCCAGTTACTAGGAGGTAGTCTTTATTCTTACTGCTTTGAGGTGAATGTCACAATGAAGGAGTTCTTGGGGACACTGTCATTTTATGGAAGCAATCATAAAGCTGGCTGCTAGGATAAGAAGATAGAATTTGGCTTGAAAAAATGAACCCTACTACAAACTTAGAGTGCTTTTGAACTCTATATGGTATTAAAGATGTTAATGATATGTGTTTTCATGGAATAAACATCCTCAAACTATGTAAACTTGATACAACACTTCACGAAATCTGAATTTTAATAAGAATTACTGGGAAAAGGTTGCTTTGTGTAAAGAAATGAGGTGCTCTTTCTAATTTGCTTTACATTAAAATGTACATTGTTTTTTATAGTGATGTTATGAACTTTTTGACATTGTAAGTATATACTGAATCACAGTGTCTAAGAAGAAAGGTGTGAACTTTGTGTAGAGTGAATGAAATATACTGAAGGTCCAGATTCTGTTCAATTTATACAGCTAAAATAATCTAAACTATTTTTCAGTAGGGAAAATAGAAATTTAGGTGTGAGAGAATGAAACATATGCAACACACATACTTCCCAGATTTTACTTTGAGTATTTTCTAATAAGGTAGTGAAGACATCTAAGAGGTAAATGTTCTTTGTTATTCTTTTCTAAACTGTGTCTAAATTATAAATTTATAGATTACAGTTTCATATATGGGGTAAGAAGGTTAAGAGAGCTCAGGATTTTCTTCATCTAAATCCAAACTGGTTATGGAAGCAGAACTAACCTACCCATGGTTTGTGACAGAAACAAATCTGTAATTTACCGAACTTTACTATGATTTCTAGGTTGAAAGTCATTCATTCTCTGGTCCAAAACTTTTCTCTTTACTCTAGGGAAACTAGTAGAAATAGAAGCACAGAAACCTCTACTGATCATTGGTGTGCAAACGATCAGCCAGACACAGTACTCCTGTTCATGAGATGAAAATCTTTGACTTCTGTAAAACTGCATGTCTTCCTGACATTTGTTCCCTTGCTTTACATAGAAAGCTTATTTAATCTGTTTGGACACGAGCACTGAGATTGCAGTTTAAGAATAAAAACCATATTCTTTCATTCATTCCTAAATCTACTGCCAAAGTAAAATAGAAGAAAGGATAATACTTAGTTACTTAATCCTGCCTAGTGTGGAGATGGATTCTTCTCCCACATTTGAATTGTATTATGGGTGAGGCATTTCCTGTGGCTGCTTTATAACAAAGATCATGAGGAAATTATCAGCTAATGAATATTCTAGACTGCTTCAAATTGTCCTAAGGAACTGTCCAGCTGATGGCCACTTTCATCTTACTCTGACTTCTGAAAAGTTGGTGCAACCACACTGGCTAGCATAACGTTTGGGAGGTTATCAGTCGAGGCGGAGCTGGCTGTGCTGTATGAATTCCTTTGCATAATGTAATGCGGGTTAGATAACTTCATTTGACTTGTACTACTAAATACGTCCAAGCAGCACTTCTCACTTTTTAAAAAAAGTGTTTTATGAGTATTTAAAATATTTTAGAAGTACATATTCATGCTAACCTAATTGTCAAAGCTGCAGGGCTATAATTTGCTCCAAATGCTCCACAGTAATAAGCTCTGACTGTGCTGTGTAAAAGTGTTGTTCTGAGGACAGAGAAGACAGAAGCTTATTTTCTAAGCAAAGCTATCTTGAAAATACAAAATAGTGTTTCAATCTATTTAACTGTGGAGTAAAGTGAGTAATTTGGGTACTTGGAGCATGGGATATAGACACTAAGCAGTTGCTAATGAGCCCTCTTGCAGCTTAACTGACTCCTGTAGAGTCATTCCTGTGTGTTTGCTCTATGCTCTTCAGTGTCTGATTAAGGGTGGTTAGCATGGCACAAGTGTAGTACTGCATTTGATACGTTATGATGATCACTGTCTTACCTGAACAGATATTTCCACAAAGCTGGCAAGCTTCTAAAAAGATTTTTGAGTGGCTTTTCTGGAGTCAGGTCATTCCTGGTCAGGCTTACTAGTTGTGTCATCATACTTGTATGAGATAGCATTAGAAGAATTCATTTTGTTTCACGAAAGATTACTTTTTTTTTAATAGTATGGAGGTAATTTGTGACAGGTGCTTGGGGTATGCTTTCTCTCTTTGTAACCAGTGTGTCTTAGGGTAGTGAGGATGAACCAGAGATGACCTCATAGCAGTGGTATTGTAATTGGAAGCTGATATTTCCTCCTTTTCTGTGGATGTGGCTGCTTGCATAGCCAGAGGACTAATCTGGAAGCTGTAAAGGAGTGTGGGGCATGAATCCCTTGCAAGACAGATGTTGAAAACTTAGGACAAGGTGCTGGGCCCCTTCTGTTAGGGAAAAGATAGGAAACCAGCTTATACGCTCATGTCCTTCCCCCACATCCATGCCCTGTCCTTCTTAGGTCCTTTGCTGTGAGTACAGACATGTAATCTTCTAGTGTCGTTCCCAGTGAATGGTGGCCATGCAGACTTGCTTCCCTGAGTGTGAGACAGGAAGGCCAGGTTGTTGGGGAGAACCTGCATCTGTTTGTGAATATAAGCTTGTTTGTTTGGCTTAAATGGGCCAAGCTCACTCATGCATCTGTCTGTATTAGGAACACTTGATTAGTCAGGTGTTACTGCTATTAGAAGGAAAAAGTCATGTAAATCATGATCAGGAAAATAACTCTGGGCACTCTGTCTCTCCCAGTCTTTCTGTGATAACATCCTGAGAATCTAGAGGGATTGTAGCTATTCAGGGCTGTTCCTTTTCTTTCCTATTGATGTGTTTTCTTCTTTGGTGATACATTGCAAATGACACATTATGTCTCATACCCTCATTTTGAGATTTGGCTCTGGGTGGTTTCTGCCATAGCATCAATGTCTGCAGTTTCATTCCAAGCCTGGCCTTGGTCAGACTTTCTCTCTTTTTGGCTCCTTATTGGATGGACTGTGGTTGTCCTAGATACAGCTGCTGATTGTATTTCCTTTGACTTGCACAGGAGTCTGCTGCTTCCACTTCCTTCAGAGGACAATAGAAAGTTAATGTATTGTGTTCCACTTTATTTGGACTTCTGATGTGCTGCTGTGCAGGTGTGATTGAGTGCGTACTAAAATAGATGTGTGCCTGCATTTGCTGGCAGACTTGGAGATACGAGTTCATTGGGAGAGTTTGGCAAGATGTGTCCAGAGTAGTTGAGAATACCTCACTGTCTTAAATTTGCTGTATGGTCAGTTCTCTTAAAATTGTGCAAATGAGGAGTGCCGAGGTGCAAGGTGTAACAGAAGTGACTTATGATTATGTTGAGGACAGTTCTAGTGCAGTTCGAGCTGTGCTTTTTTTACTTCAATATTAGCATTGAGTGTGAGCTTATAGCATGTTCTTTGTGGTTTCTGTCTCAGGACTTGTGGACCTAAGTCTGCCAGACACTTTTCTCTTCATCTCTGTTCTCTGCACTGTCTTGCAAAGGAGTGCAGCACTCCTAAAATTGATCTTCATGTCAATGGCATCAGAAAGTGATGCTTACAGTGCAACACTGGACAGCAAAATCTATATGCAATGTAGACTGTGGCAAGCAATTATTTCTTCGAAAGGGAGGTGGGACTGCTGTATTGAACAAATACAGAAACTGCTACAAGGGAAGAGTTTGCATCCATGGAAGGGAACTGTGGTAGGCATGGCATGAGACTGTTTTGAAGGTTTGACTAACTTGGCTAAGAGGCTGTGCGATGCGTCATTAGGGAAAAAGGCTTAGCTATCCAAAGTGCTAATCTAGGTGATCCTGCTCTGTCAGGGGGGTTGGATTAGATAATCTTTTGAGGTCTTTTCTAACCCCAAACATTCTGTGATTCTGTGTGCTTCTCTTAGGCGTAAAAGAGAACTTGATCAAGGGAGTTGTATAACCGTCTGAGGAATGGGTGGGGAACTTGGGAGCTGACTGATTGCTCTTTGGCCAGCTGGCAATGGAGGCAAGGCATCTTGGTTGAAGCAATTTTATTTCAGGGCTTCTGTGTGGCTAGTCAGTGAGGGCACAGGCTTTTACAGAAATAAGTAAAATAATAACAGAAGTCTGTTTAGATTAACACATCTTTTTTGCTATTATGTTTTAACAATGCCTGTGTTTTCTAAAAAAGAAAGTGAAATGATATACATCTTGAAGTCAATTTAAGTAACTCTTTGGTTATATTAAAAAATTTTATGCCTCTAATTTTTCTGTCCATCTCTGCTTTTGAGTGTGCTTGGTACATGAATATTGGCAGTCTTAAGCTATATACTGAGGTGGATGAAAACTTACATTTATTCTTAAATGCAAAAAACCCATATTCTTAAGTATGGTTTTGTGTGAAAAATCAATACACTTGATGTGCAACTCACTTTAAAGACAGGGAATAAAGATGAAATATTTTCTGTATCTTTCAATAGGAGGATATATCTGGCTGGCTAACACCAGGAGAAGGATACACACCTGAACCAATTCAATTTCATCACCTAAATGAGATAGATGCTAAACTTCAAGTACTGCTGTCTCATGGAGATTTTTCTGAGATTTCCAGCTCTGGCTCAAAACCTCCAGGCCAGATTTATCAGGTATGTTATAGAACATAACTTGTGTTGCAATTTCTTGTTTGAAATGTGTGTTGAGATCTGGTGATCACTTCTGTCCCTGGAAAGGTGATGGAACAGCTTGTATTGGATGCCATCTCCAGACAACTGGAAGAGAAGAAGGTCATGAGTAGTCAGCACGGATTCACCAAGGGGACATCGTGCTCGACCAATCTCATAGCCTTCTATGATCTCGTCACTGGCTGGGTGGATGGAGGGAGAGCAGTGGATGTCATCTACCTTGACTTTAGCAAGGCTTTCTACACTGTCTTCCATGACATCCTGATAGAAAAGCTGAGAGAACATGGGATAGATGAGTGGACAGTGAGGTGGGTTGAGAACTGGCTGTCAGACTGAGATCGGAGGGTGGTGATTAGTGGAGTGGAATCTGACTGGAGACCTGTGACTAGCGGTGTTCCCCAGGGCTCGGTGTTGGGTCCAGTCCTGTTTAATATCTTCACTGACGACCTTGATGAGGGAATAGCATCCACCCTCAGCAAGTGCCGATGATACAAAGCTGGGAGGGGTGGCTGACACGCAGGACACTGCGCTGCCATCCAGAGAGACCTGGACAGGCTGGAGAGCTGGGCA
>VZTU01023014.1:58071-69002 GCA_013400835.1 Zapornia atra
TAAGGGGCTGGAGCATCTCACCTGTGAGGACAGGCTGAGAGAGCTGGGACTGTTCAGTCTAGAGAAAAGAAGACTTAGGGGGGACCTACTTAATGTTTATAGATATCTTAGGCAGGGGATGCCAGGGGATTTGGCCAGCCCCTTTTCAGTGGTCTGTGGGGACAGGACAAGGGGCAATGGCTGCAAGTTGGAGCATAGGAAGTTCCGCACCAACATGCGGAAGAACTTTTTCCCAGTGAGGGTGACAGAGCCCTGGGACAGGCTGCCCAGGGAGGTGGTGGAGTCTCCTTCTCTGGAGATACTCAAGACCCATCTGGACGCCTGTCTGTGCAGTATGAGCTGGGGAGCTGCTTTGGCAGGGGGGTTGGACCCGATGATCTCTCAAGGTCCCTTCCAACCCCTACGATTCTGTGATAATAGAGCATGGATCTGTAGTTGTAGCTTTTGCATTTTTCTATATCTTTTATTTGTTCTCAGCGTAAATGTGTTTAAAGAATGAAGAGAAACCTTTGGCTGTAGAAATCATATAGAAAAACATTATGTGATTATTTTGAGTGGTATATAATTCAAGGAATGTCTTATTTTTAACATTTGTTGATTCTATACTTTGAATAAGTAATTTCATAGACAGGAATTGATAAGTCAAACATTTTTGACTGCATGAGGGCCTAAGTGGTTTTGTCAGCATATGAACATGTTACACATGAGAATTCATTGCTGGGAATTACAATTAGGTTTCTTCTTATTTTAGGATTACAAAAGTGCCTATTCATTTATGATCTGAAAGTTTAAGTAATTACTGATAAGCAGTGATAAAGACAGTAAAATATCTATTGAAATTATATGTCCATTATTTTTAATGGCCTTTGTCTTTTTCCCTTGCCAGCAGTATTAAGAACCTATGTGGTCTCAGCTTTGAGAAATGGTTGTTTGAATTTTGTACATAGAAGACCACCAATTCTTCCCATGCCCCAGTAATGTTTCCCCTGATTGAACAGGGGAAACATAACATAAAATACTATAATTCTTATTTTGTGCCAATTTAACAAAACTTGTTTATTTCTGTAAAATGTACATTTTACAACCAGAACAGGTATATTAGTGTACATTGGCAAAACTGTTTTGAGTTACCAGTGTATGAGCAATGTCTCTGAATGGCTACAATAACTGTGGGTAACTTTTTTTTTTCTTTTTCTAGAGCACTTGATTTGTAATTTTTGGTATTCACTTCTTTCTTAACTTCAGGTTTTGTTTTACCTGTAGTAGTAGTTTCTGTTGCTGACAGTATGAGTAGCATTTTGATGTTGATCATTTACCAACCCAGATTTAATGTGTGAAACAGCGACTCCCTCTAGTGGGTAATCACTTAAGCAAACGCGGATACCCATCCAGTAATTGCAGGTTCATCAACCTGAGCTTGCTAATGATTGTTGGATCCTATGTGCATTGTTATGAAATATAAGCTTGAAGTTATTGCGACTGCCTAGATAATAAACACTGTGGTTGTGAACGTTTGTCAGAGTGGCTGCTTTGCTTTCATTCAGGTAAAAGCTTGGAAGTACTTGAATAGAAACTTAAGTTTATATGTATGCTTATTGAAAAGTAATGCATTATCTATTTGAATAATATTAAACTTAAGACCAAAAAGAGATAGTTAATTCCATAAATCACCATTCATTAGTGAAAAGCAACCTCTCTTCAACTTTGTTTTGCAGAACATAAAAGGTTTCTGGACATTGTAGTTCCAGGAAACACTTAAAGGATTCCATTTGTCATTTTTTTGTTTTGTTCAGATAAACTTAAGTGTGTGAGTCATTTCTTTGAAAGCTACCAAAGCATGGAGTTACTTAAAGGTGGTTTTATAAATTTAGAGAAAGAGCTAAACAGAATAAATATAAGTTGAAGTGAGTAGGAGGCTTTAGTTGTTTAAAACTGGACTTAGAAGGACACTAACTGTATATCCAAAACTAATTAAAAAAAGCCCCAGAACAAAACAAACAACAAAAGTACTTGATGGGTAGATAATTCCAGAAGTCTGTTTACTTCTGGGTGACTCCAAAATCCCTGGGTGCCTTCATTCCTGCTTCTTTGTGTATCTAGAGCTGCTGCACTCAGCAGAGGACAAGGTGTCTAGTGGCTACCTTAGTTACATATTGATCCAGACTTTAGGCAAGTCAGTGTTAAGTCTGAAGTCATGAAGCCTGATTTGGTAGGTGCAATCTGATTGTATTTGTCAGTCTGACATGACTGACCTTGTTTACGTAGAATTTCAACTGGTAACTTCTACATTTTTTTTTTTTAATGGTAAGTGGAGGAGAAAATAATTGTCTAAACTTTCAGGAACGTGACTGGTCAATCTGAATATGATTATATGAGTTCATCCTCAACACCTTTTGTTTAAAAATTCCTTTGACAGTTGCTTTCTCAAAAACAGGAAGTAACATGCAACAGTAGCTGAGAAATTAGTGACTATTTTGAGTTTAGAGAGCTTCCTGTCAGAAGGCATAAAAAAGACTGGTTTCTTTTTTTTTTTTTTTTTTAAAAGTTGTGTTAAGATCATTGCCACCCATCTTTTTAAAACAGCCTTGTTTAACACAATCAGTATTGATAGAAACTGGAAATTCTTATGTATTTGCTTTTTAAAAAGCTTATTATTCTTGAAGCATCAGTTCTGGCATCGGACAATGAGTGGGTCATGGAACAATACCAGGATTCTTTGTACTGAATGTCTCTTGGAACCTGATCAGAAGCAACTGATAACCTACCTAGAAAGGGTCTGAAGAGTTAATTGAATGGAGCTTTTGCTAAAAGAAGATAGTGTTTTGTGATATGTTAGTGTGAATGCTGCATGCGAGACAAAGGCAGTAAGTTTTGATTGTCTGCCCCCTATTTGGTTTAATTTCAAGTGTTTAACAATAAGATTTTCAATTGCTTCTTTAGTTGATCAGAGCAACTAAGCGGGGAAATAAATTAGCTATCAGCACTTGAAGGCTGATGGACTTTTTCCTCTGAAAAAGATGGTTAGAAGCAGGACACATTTAACTTAGTGATAGAGTGAATTAAATATGCAGGAATTTTCTTTTTTATCAACCACACATATATTCTTTAAATGTTGTGAGAGACAAAATAATGGTTGGTGAAACTGGGGCTCTGTAGTGTCATTGAAGTCTCAGATAAGTTTCTGCCCATTTCTTTTATGCAGTCTCAGTTTAGATTGTATCACTAATTCTCCCATAATTGAGGTCAGTTCTGTAAATGTAATCGCTAGGTAAAGATGTTGGCCCAGATGCTATGGAATGCAGATTTGAATGCACTGCAAGATTTCTTTCTTAAGAGGTTTTTTTTCAAAGTGTGTGTGTAGTTTTTTTTTCCTTTCTGTTTTTACCCCAAAGGGCTAAAAAAAATAAAATCCTGGACATACAGAATTTATTTTGAAGGAGTCTGGTTGTTACAGGACACTAGTCTAATTTGGAACATGGAGAAGAGGCTGAGAAGAAACATTAATCTTTCTTCTAAAAATCTGGTCTGAAATTCTTTCTGATTTCCCTGAGATGTGGATTTCATCTGTTGTGGTTGAGTAGAGTATAATGCATTAGTGATGGGGAACATTGGGAAAAATTGTTAGTGTGTAAATCATCTGCTTCGGTTTTTATTTAGAATTTTAGAAGTAATTAAACCCAAATTAGTTTAGAGTTGCCTATCATAAAACTGCACATTCTTCCAAGAATTGCATTAGATGTAGATTTCAAAATGCAAACATTTAATCACCATTGGCTCAATGGGAAAGCTGCTTCCTGCCACTGATAGATACTTTGGCAGGGTATAGGAACTATGCTCTGACTCTGGAATCTTTAACAACTGGCTTTCATTATCCTACAGTACCATAGCTGAGCTGTTGCAGAGGAGCATACAGATCCTTCTTTTTGCACAGGGAATCCAGCTGGATTCAGAATGCTTTTCCATGACTAATGTTCTCTTTTACATGGAAATGTTTCTCATCAGAACTGTATTTCTCTCCAAAACATTTCTTTGTTCAGGTGCCAGATTGATTAAATATTTAAAAATGCTTCTGTCTTAATGTGTTCTTCCCACAAAATATGAAGTTGTATGTAATCCTGGAAAAGGCAAGAAAATGATAGAATAAAGAATATGAAGTGTGAGACTGTGTGTGTTAAGTACAGCTGCCAGCTTGAAAACATGTGAAAACTACCTGAAAATAAAAGGAAATGGAGATAGTGTTTAAAGAAACAGTATCTGTCAGCTTGATTTTCTTGTAAAGATAATTACCTTAATGATTGTGTATTACCTTGATGAATTCTTTCATACCTGATATGTATTTCAATTATAGCAGTAGCCTATAGTTAGCAGTTCAAAACTAACTAAATAATATATTGGAGAAATGTTTCCAGAAGTACTTTTTACTTCTGTTTTCTGGTAAATGTTCATCGTTCAAGTTTTATCCAGCACTCTGATAAGAATTGGTTTAGATATGATGGGAGAGATCAATATGCAAGAATAGTTTATGGAGAATAAAGTTTGTCCCAGTTAAGAATGTCTTTTGATAGAACAATATTGTCTCACCAGAGAAGCAACCAGGCTTAAAGTCACACTGAGTGTGATAGAGGAGAAATAACTTGTTACATGTTAGAAGAATTTAAGTGCCCACTGCAGCTGAGCTGTCTGTAAAATGTATGCCTGAAATTATTTGTAAGATTAGGGCAGAGATCTGCATAAAGGTTTGTTTCAATAATGTGTGTGGAAAAGAAAGCAAAATTTGAGGGTGGTAACTTCTTAAATTTTATTGCTCCTCTTACTGTTCCCTTTTAAAATCTAACTGGTATTGGAGTGATACTATTTCCAGAGATGCTGTTTGCAGTTTGAGTGCTGTTCTTCAGTGAAGACTGGGTTAACATAGAAACACCCAATAATCCATGCATACAACCTCCAAAATAAAATACTGGGAAGTATATAATGTAGTATTCGGTGGCTTCTCAGTACGGTTAGTTGTATATTTTTATTCATATTGTATTCATAACGCTGCTCTTTAAAATAAATCATAACTGCAGCTCTGATCCATGCTGAGCACCAACTGCTCAGATGGTAATGTCTCCCTATATATGCACAGCTTAGATGATTTGATTTACAAATGTAATTGCAGAAATAGCTGTAAGCTTGGGGTTTTTTTCAAATGGGAAAAAGATATATATACCATCGTCGTCTTCCTTGCCTTTACAGGGGTTGGACCCAATGATCTCTTGGGGTCCCTTCCAACCGCTATGATTCTATGATAATTTAACTTGTTTTAAAATCACTGGGAGAACAAAGCCACACTAAAGTAATTCCTCTTATTAGAGAGACTTTCAGTTCGACTTTGAGCTGCTTTGCCAACTCAGTATTTATATTGCATATCTAAAGGTTATATCCTTGTTTTATACATTAATAAACTCTAAGTCCTTTGGGTTTTTTGTGTCTGTTTAGATGTCAGTCATGCAGTTTTCTTGCGCTTGGGCACCATATTTAAGTTAAGAAACTGTATTTAGAAGCCTAGTTTTAGAAGACACTGAATATTAAGAATTTGGCTTTAGGTGGCCAACATTAAGCTTCAGTCCAGTGTGGACCAGTTCTAGTCATTAACAGATGGTGCTTTTTATATCTGTGTTATAGGAAATTTTACTGGCATCATGATACTATCAACTAGTGCTGATTGTAAATCTATATTAAAAGTTTTATACTGTGTTAAAATAAGTTTATTTTCAGGCAGCTGGTCATTTGGTTTAAATATTAGAACTTCTAGATTTGTCTGTTTAGAAAAAGCTGCTTACAGATGCTAACAATTTTTTATATATTGCAGTTGAGAAATTTTCCATTGAATTGCAAAGGTTGTGATTCTTTCCAATTAGACACGCTACTTGAAATTCTTTTCCTTGTGTGTGTTTATTAAGACTGCTTGAGCTGCTTCTGAAAATAAGAATGACTAGAATATGTCTTTATTTAAATGGCCACTCATGTTCCTTTGGGTTGAACTGACTAACAGGGTGTTGTTTTGGTTGTCTTTTTTGTCTGTACCATTATCCAATTCCTTTGATTCTTCTGTAGGATCTTTGGTTTGCAAGAGAAAGCCTTGGTGTTTTGGTTTGGTTTTTTTTTTTTTTCAATTACAGCATGATTTTGCTGTTTTGCCAACTCTGTTTGTTTTTACTGATCTAAATTACATCTAATATTGAACCTTGTATGTGGTCATGTCTGATACAAACTTCAAAATCTGATCAAAAGATACTGAGGGATGTGAGAATGTGTAACCCAAATCTTTAATAATGGTTGTGCATCTAACTCCAATTTACAGGGCTGGGTTATTTCTCATTTACCAAGATACCTAGTAAACAAAACCTATGGTCACTTCTGTTCAGTTCTTCCTTTCCCTTCTGGCCTAATTCTGATTTCAGTATGGTTAATAGGAGTAGGCTTTGAACCCCTCATCCCAGATTCTCAGGGAGATTATCTACTTGGTTTGGAATTTAAGCATCAAAGTGTTAGCCCTGGAGACTAAGAAATTGCTCTTAAAATTTGGAGGAGAAGAATTCTTTTATTGAAATAAATCCAGCTTACTGTTTATCTGTTGGGTTTGAAAAATATGCAAAAGGAAAACTATGCATTTGCAAATTTGAAATGGATACATTATTCTGAACACTTCAATGTTCTCCTGATAACAATTGAAAGAACACTACTCTAGCTTTGAAGCAATATGAAGTCATATGTTTAATTTTTGCCTGTACTTCCTTTTGTCAGGAGTCTCTGGTTTATGCAAACAGAAACCTACAAGCAGTTCCAGGTGAAAAGGTTCTGCGAGATAATAAGGAACAACGTGATCAACAAAATCGTCTGAAAGAAATAGATCATCAGCTGAAAGCCCTGGAGAGAAATCTTGTAAGTCTCCTATTTTTGTTGTATTTTTCCCCTTAGTTTGAAAACTGGAGTTTATCATTGGTATGTCTTAAAATTGAATTCTGCAACATTGTCAAAATTCCTGATATACAGGCAAAAGTCTCAACTAATTTTTCTTAATCTGGGGAATGTATTTTTTTTTCAGTCATAATGCATGTTTCTCATTGACACACTATCTTTCAAAGTCAAAGAAATTATTCTCCCCTCTTCCTCCCCAGAGGGGAAAATCATATGCAAACATACATAAATACATCCTTAAAAGATTATTTTTTTTTATGGCTCATATAATTCAGTCATCTTTGAAGGACAGGTCTGATGTTCAGCCATCTCCAAGACAGTGTAAAAGGTTACTTGGGAAGACAAAAATGGCATCACTCCAGATGTCCCCCCGTCTTTCTCTAGTTTTGTGTTGTAAGCATGATGTCATATTTTATGTGATATCCTTGTGGTCAGCTGAGGTCAGCTGTCCCAGCTAGGTCCCTTCCAAGTGCCTTGTGCAGCCCCAGCCTACTGGTGGGACAGTGTGAAGGGCAGGAAGGGCCTTCTGTGTAAGCACTGCTCAGCAGTAACACAGACATCTCTGTTATCAACACTATTGTCAGCACAAATCCAAAACACAGCCCCATACCAGCTACTGTGAAGAAAAATAACTCTGTCTTGACCAAAACCAGCACAGTAAGTCATCCTTGACCAACCTGATTGCTGCTTTTGATGAAATGACTAGATCTGCTCTGTAAGCTGGAAGATAGGGCTGCCAATTCACTGGGAAGCAGGCTGGAGGAGTGGACTGCCAGGAACTGTACAAAATCTTCAAGAACAAATGCAGAGTTCTGCATCAGAGAGGAATAACTCCCTCAAACAATTCAAGGTGAAGCCTGGCTGGCCAGGGGGCTGCCCTGCTAGAAAGGGTCTGGTATCGCTGTGGATAAGAGACTACACATTTCCTGCAGTGATAAAGGTTAACAGCATACTTGGCTGTATCAACATGCTTATTACCAATAGATTAAGGGAATGAATGACTCCCCTTTACCTGGTTCTTATTAGACTGACTAGAGTATCACATCCGGTTTTGGGCTCCCCAGTAATGAAAGGTGTCAGCATGGCTGAGCAAGATCAGCAGAGGGCTGCCAAGATGATTTGGGGCTAAACCACTTGACCTATGAGATTGAGGAGACTTTGTTTAACCTAGGGAAGAGATGGTGCAGGTGTATCTAACAGTACCTTTCCAGTACCAAAGAGGACCTTACAGGGAAGCTGTAGTATCTTTACTGAGTTACATGGTAGGAGACCAAAGACAATATTAATAAAATGGGGAGGTTCCAACTGGATTTAACTACAAAATAAATACCTCTGAGGATAGTTAAGAATGGGGAGCGGTTGCATGGAGAGTCTTTGAAATTTCCATCCTTGAAAATTTTGCAGACCTGGCTGGACAAAGCCATAAGGCATTTGATCTGATCTCACAGCTGACCTTGCTTTAAGCAAGGACTTGGACTAGAGATGACAAGACACCTCCCTCCTCCCACCCTGGCCTGATGATTTGATTCTTTTCCCATAGAAGCAAAAAAAATTTTTATACATTTCTCAGGTGGTAACCTTTTTATATTACCACTGCATTAACGGAAAAATAGTAATTTTTCATGGCACCATGCATTGTAGAAATCTTACTCTATGCAGCTGATTTTCATGTTTTTCTTGTAATCATAAAAACATTAATATATTAATTTGTTCTATCAAACTAAAAATCCATGTAGCCTGCTTTTTGGCTTGTGGAGGTCTTTATGCATCAGTGGGCTTACCTTCTTCAGTAACCAGAGTTAGGTAGGACAAATACTGTTCCAATCATCTTACCACCCTCAGAAAGGGATCTCCAGTGTGGATCACATGCTTTGTGATTCAGATAGCAGCATATAACTGCAGCGGTATAATCTCCATTACCCATAGCACTGCTGCTGTCGTTAAAACTCCAGCTGCTATCTACATAGGTAAGGTTTATCTCAGCAGTGCTGCATCTGCCAATATCATTAGACTTCTAGCAGGTTTAAAGCTAATCTGGATACAACTGCAAACAGTCCAGACTTTGGTTTGGTGGTGGGGGAAGGCTAATTGACACATTTTTCCTGATGTTAGTTAATTTTACATACTTATGGAGTATGGGAACAAAGACTTTAGTCAAGGGAGCAGTGATTGCTTTAGAGGCTGTTTGTTTGCTTATGTCTCTGTGTGACTACAGTAAGGCAGTAGTGTTGACAGCATCAAAACAATAGTAGAAGTTCATTTTAACACACTGCTCCATTATATTAAACAATAAAAAGGTGGAAGGCAATTAGCTGGAGGAATTTTTTGTATTCAGTATATTGAATAGGTTAATGGGTAACCAGATAAAATAACTCTGCGTATTGTCATCTTTTCCCAGTCATTGACCTTTATATCACTTTTTGCTACTACTGACCTTGTTCGTGAGACAAACACAATCTGAGGAAATGCGTCTGGGAACTGTATGATAGTCTGCAGCAGGCCTGGGAAAGGCAATGGGCTGCTGACTCATTCCAGTGTTTTGCATATAAATGGATCCATTCCAAGTCTTGGGTGGGTTATAGCAGTATGGTTTGGTATCACATTACGTACAGACTCTTGCAACATACCACACATTTTTCCTTGGCTAGATTGTGTGTATTTAGAACTCTACATAGGTAGACTGTAATGTTAATTTACAGTGTTTATGAACACAGAATGTGTCATCTGTACCAACACGCAATTCATGGCTGCCATTGCTTTGTGCTATGCAGCACCTGGTAAGGCTTCTTTGGAGGGACATACTGGGGTGTTTTATCAGTTGCTGCTTGGTAAGCATGACTGAGATCACAGCATATGGATACACAAGTATTTGTGTATTAGGTCCTCTGTGAGATACTTTGGTTGCCAGTGTAAATAAGGAAGTAGTCAACTCTGAACGAAAGGAGGTTTTTCCTTCCATCACCAATGCAAAATGTAAGGAAAACGTACACCTTTATTGTGTGAACAAAAAACAGACTTCAAAAAACACTGCCTCTGTTTTCTTAGCCCTTGATACCATCTAATATTATTTCTGGAAAATACAGTTGTTAGAAAAAAGATTGGATAAAACACCATGGTATCGTTTTGTGATGAGACATACGTAATTGAATATTTTTTCTTATTTGGTGTGGGAATGTCTGCAAATCAGAACTCTTATGCAGTGTGGATTGGATGCCTTGTTTCTTTACCAAGGTATTATTTTGGCTATAAATTCTGTAACAGTGTTAACAACAAAACTGCTCTTTGCCAGGAAATTGCATGACAAAAAGCTAAACTCAGTGCTTTGGTTGGGGGGGGTGAGGGGGTGGTACATAATTTAATTATTTCTGGAAATACTGTTTGCTATTCAATAGGTGGCACTCTTCACTGTATGTCAGAGGCAGAATGCCTAGAAGTAGTTCTAGGGGATATTCTGATGAAAACTTCATTTCTGTGGTATAAAATACAGGTTATGAGAGATTGCCTCTGACTTTTGGCAAGAGTCCAGGCGTGCAGCTTTTAGTGTTCAGTTATTTTTCTAGCTTAGCTAATTGGATTTTCTATTTAAAATTCTCATTGCATTTACATTTCTCCTTTACTCTTTCCTAACCCACTGTAATTTACTGCATAAAATTGGAAATAAATTCTCTGCTCTGAATAGAGGAAGTGATTTTTTTAGCAGTTACGAATGTTATTCCTTATTGCATGGTCATACTGGGCTTTATAATTTTAAAATATAGTATTTTAGCAATTTAATGTCTGATCAGTGACTTTAAAAAAAAAATTAGAAAAATCCCTCAGATAAAAGCTTTTGTTGCTTCTTTCATTTGTTTATTTTGGTTTCTTAGGTGAAAATTATGTATAGGTTAATTAAGCAGAATTTAGCACTGTGTGTTAGGGGCTAATGTACAGTAGGTATAAAGGTAATTGTATATTTTTTTGGAATGCTATAT